>JASAND010015379.1:0-17292 GCA_030248195.1 Trissonchulus latispiculum | reverse complement strand
TATATATATATATATATATATATATATATATATATATATATATATATATATATTACATGCGACGAAGGAGCATTTTTGGTTCTTGTATAAATAGATGTTAAAATTTTACTTATAATTTTTAACGGAATAATTTTGTTAACAATAAAATTGTATATATACATGTGTTAAGCAAAACGTGAGTAAATTAGGAATTTTCAGGTAGTTACACACTTTTTTCTGAAAAATAGCAAAAAATTTTGGAGAGGTGTGTAACGTTACACATAAGCCGTCGGCGAAAAAAACACTGTCTCGCAGATTACCCATTTAAAATTGTTTGACTCTAATGTTGACCGTTTTATATGCGACAAACGCTGAAGCGAAGCGTGCAAGCCCGCAAACATAGGTTGTTCGGCGACGCTGTGCCCATATTAGTTCGCCCACAACCTAGTCCTTTTCTTACCTCTCATGATTTCGCAGCCTCACCCCACCCACCCATATTACTTTTCCATGCTCCGGAGGAGCATTTTTCTTTCTTGTCCTCTTAGTACTTTAAAGATTCTCTGACAATATTCCAATGTTGTTGAACATTGGCCTTGAGATTAGCTCGTATGTCGTTAGCTTATGCTAGCATGTCCTGAACATAAATTTGTTTCAATTACATCGTGAGACGAGGGAATGGTTGTCGCATTTTACCCACTTTAACAAGTGGATAAACACAGTATAATCCGTAGGATAGAACCGAAGACGGCATCCTCTGACGGAAATTTTAGTTTAATTAGCCGGCCTAGCTTAATTTTCCGACTTAATGATGGATGCGTATTGCGTTTCCAGTGAGATTAATGAGTTGAGAAGGAGTCGAGCATCGCGCAGGGTATTTGCAATAAGAAGGCTGCGATGTCGTACTGTTGCTATCATTTATAGGCACGCCAAATGCTGAAGTGCACAACACACACACATATATAATGGCTTATTTTTACGGTGGGGGGGGGGGGGGGGGGCCCCCCCCCCATAAATTTTTACCTCCCCCCCCATAAGCCAAAAAATTGCCAGATTTCACCATTTTTACCCTAAATTTTCAAAAATTTTTCCGGCTTCGCCGGAATTTTAACGAAATTTTAGCTATTTTATTGTAAAAAACACCTAAAATTAGTCTTTTAGCGATTTTTGGCAATTTTTACACAAAAAACGTAGAAATTTGCAAAATTTTTTCCAAAAATATGCCCCCCCCCACTTTTGGTGAGCCCCCCCATCGATGGGGGGGGGGCAACTTTGAGCCCCCCCATATCGCCCCCCCCATAAATTTTGGCCTAAAAATAAGCCATATATATATATATAGTATATATTCACAATGGACCGCCATTGC
This sequence comes from Trissonchulus latispiculum, assembly GCA_030248195.1. Lineage (NCBI taxonomy): Eukaryota > Metazoa > Nematoda > Enoplea > Enoplida > Ironidae > Trissonchulus > Trissonchulus latispiculum. Next base: position 15,950 of record JASAND010015379.1, on the reverse strand, counting down.
CGGAATGCGGAGTCGATGTCGGCAGTGGCGGTTCCGGTGACATATCCTAGGGGTAGTCGCAGCTGCCCGTAAACATGTACGATTGTTTGGATACCCAATTATCCCACTAGATTGAATCCGGAGGAATCAATAATAACCCAAGTGTTTTCATTTGTACCAAACTTGACCAGGTTAGTTTGAAGACCTTACGTTTTGAGCCCCACCGGACCCACTGGGGGTGGGGCACCCACCCGCAGGACTATGGGGCCACTTTTTGTGGGTGGTACAATGACAAAAGTTGTACGCCTCGTCAAGGGCTTTCATTTGATGCCACACTTGACCACTTTGGAAAACTTTCATGTTTGACCCCCACCGTACCCCCGACCCGCAGGCCCTGGGGGTCAGGGGTCACATCCACCGACCTCGGCAGTTGCTCATCGTTTTCAGCAGCGACCCCGATTTACTATGGGCGTCCCCCCCACTTATCGCAAGGTTAACAAAAAATTTACTAGCTACTTACTAAGGGAAAACCCTAGACAAACCCATATTGTATATACATATGACATGTCCTGACTGTGCGCTATCCATATATCTATATATCTGGGGTTTTCCTACGCAAAAAAGGGGGGGGGGGGGAGAGTGAGGAGACGACCCCCTCCCCCGCCACTAGTGGGGGAAGGTCCAAAAGTGGGGGGGAGTAAAATGGTCTAAAATGCCAAAAATACCGTATAAAAAGCCTGTTTTCTACATATACTGCTATAACTAGGTAAGCTTAAAAGTGCTCAAAAATTAAGTTTTGGCACCAAAATAGACGATTTTTGACCAAACATTTCCGACAAAGCCGGAAAATTTTTGAAAATTTTGACCAAAAATCCTAATAATTTGGCATTTTCTGGGCACCTTAGGGTGAGTGGGGAGGGGAACGAGTGGGGGGAAGGGGTCGAGTGGGGGGGGACCCAAAAATTGGGGGCGCCCCCCCCCAGTTAAAAAACCCAGTATATAGAAGAAGTTCCCGGTCGGACTTCTGAGCCGTCCTGGCAAGAGCCCATAATTTATTCCTTTACATTATAGAAGAAGCTCCGCCGGTCGGATGAGGCGTAAAATTGGTGGGCCCGTGTACTCTCTTGCTGGGGACAGCCAAGCTAAAGAACCCTAATCCGCTTATCGATAAGAGTAGGGCGCTGAGCTCCCGGCGGAAAGGCACACCTTCCCTTGGGATCAACCAGTACCCTGCAACGTGTCCGCCTACCCCCTGCGAAGGGGTGCTAGGTGCACCAGAGTCACGTACTCAAAAATGGACACACTCCCGGGTTTGCTTCTGATCCCACCCATCTGCGCTAGGGGCTTGGAGCGTCGAAAGACGCTGTGCTCCACTGCTATACGCATGAGCACTTAATGGAGGTTTTGGGGGGGGGATCCCGAGCAAATCACGTGGTGTTAGTAAACAAATAAATTTTTTATTACATCCACGTGACTCACCCCGCGGCTGCCCAGCCCATTACGCCGCGTCCACATACAACAATGTATATACTACATCTGACATGACAATGCTGGTGCATGCAAGCGGCAAGATCATGTCAGGGTTAGTAGACAAACAGTTACGGTGACGCCAGAGTTTGGTAGGCCACGGGAATGTACATTACGTATCTAACGTAGTTAGTAAAAAAAATAGTTAGTATATATTTCTCGAGAAACCAATGCAGGATTTACCGTGGCATGCAAAGGACTAAGGTCCTTGTAGTGCACGCCCCCGAATAAATTTCTGAAGCTGAGGTTCAATGTCAGATAAGCGTTGCTTAAAAATTACCAGAGGAAATAGTAACAATATTTTCAGGAAGATCATTCCAAACATTGCAAATTCTATAGAAATACGAATGACCAGTCCGAGACTTTATATCTTTTTGGAATTACAGCCAGAGAGTTTTGCCTCCTCGTCCCGGCGTCTGGAGAATACGTAAAGCAACTATCAAATGAACAATCAAATGCATTGTACACAATATTATGCATTAGATACAGATCATTTAGATTACGCCGCATTTCTAGCGACTGCAAAGCACATCTGACCAACCTCTCTCTATAACTTAACCCACCGATCCATGCAGACGTCTAGTAAATGAACGCTGCACGTTTCGATGGCATCAATATCTTTTAGCAAGTGAGGAGACCAAATCGGTGTGCAATACTCTAACATTGGCCTGACATACGTTTTAAAAAGCTTAACCATTAGCTGAATATTCCTACTATTAAAACTTCGAAAGATAATAGCTACCCGTTGATTTGCTTTTGCTTTAATTTGACTAATATGCTTTGAAAAATTTAAATCCTGGCACATATACCAAGATCACGTACTGCGTCTGCTTCACTAATACTTTGACCATCTAGAACATAGTCATAATTTAGATTTTGATATCCAATATGCATAACAAAGCACTTTGATACAGTTACATTCATTTGCCATTGGCCATCCACGCTTCTAAAGAATTTAAGTCTAATTGTAACAGATTTGCATCTTCAACCGAATTTACAATTTTGGAGATTTTTGCATCAATCTGCAAACAAACGAGTTTCAGCTAGAATATTTTCCGGCAGATCATTGATATAAATGAGAAACAAAAAAGGCCCAAGAACAGATCCCTGTGGTACACCACTGCTAACCGCAGCCCAATTAGACTTAGTTGTACCCAATTTTACTCTTTGAAATCTCTTCGTCAATAAAGCCTTTATCCAAGCTAGCACCTTCCCACGTATTCCAAAAGCTTCTAATTTCTTCAACAACTTCGTATGCGAAACAGTATCAAAAGCACGCATCAAATCAATATAAATTACATCGATACAATCACCATTATCCCAAGATTCGAACCAACTTTGTATGCAGTCAAGCAACTGCGTTAAAGTAGACTTTCTCTTTACAAAGCCATGTTGGCACTTGCTGATTAAGTTTTAGCAATTCACATGATTGACCAGAAGGGGCTTTAAAACTCTTTCTTGCATTCGACAACAAACAGCTGTTAAACTGACCGGACGATAATTTTTTTGATTCTTTGGATCACCCTTTTTAAAAATGGGGCAAACGTCTGCCTTCAACCAATCCGAGGGCAGTTGACCAGTTTCCATGGATACCTTAAAGATTTTGCAAAGCGGTGAAGCTAAAGAAAAGGCTAGTTTTTGAAAAAGAATGCTTGGAAATCCATCAGGACCTGCAGCTAATTTCGGCTCTAGGTTTTTCATTACGTTTTACATTAGATTAGATTACATTAGATTAGATTACATTAGATTAGATTAGGTTACATTAGATAACCCTGAGCCGAAAGGCCACACGACGGGCTCCCTCCAGCCTCCCACTGTGGGACGGCATCCAGGCGACATAGCGAAGGTCAGACTAGATATGGACTGTTGGGGAGAAGCAAAGGTGGAAACACCAATCTTTGCCTAGCGAGACTCCCGGACAGAGAGAAAGAAGAGTAAGCCACTAGAGCGTGGGCTCCCGCCGCCGCCCCCCCCTCCAACTGGGGCCGGGGGGGGGGGGGGTAGTCGCGCCGGAGGCGCGAAAAATTGCCCAAAAATTCGGTATTTTTGGGTAAATTCTGCAAAGTTTTTCAAAGTCCAAATTTTTGGCTTAAGGTGTTTATTATTGCGAAAAATACACGTTTTTAACGGGTTTTATGGACTTTCTGGATCAATATTGACTTATTTTAGACTTACAAACATTTTGGCAATCAAGTTTTCGAGCTTAAAACCCCTGTCTATTGTCAAACTTACTTCATAGTTGTCTTGGCATGTCTTTGGAATGTCTTTTGGCATTAGCATTAGCAATGGCTGAAAATGCGATTTTTGACATAAAAATAGAAAATATTTTTTGAGGGAGGTTTGGGGGGGTCTAAAAAGGGGGCCCCCAAATTCCGGGGGAGGGGGCCATAATTTACCTGGAAATTTTGGTTGGGGGGGGGGGCAAACGTCGAAAATTTGGTGGTCGACCCCCGAAATGTGATGGGGAGTACCCCCCCCCCCCCGAACCACCCCCCAAAATTCGGACCTCAGAAAATGCAAAAAATGGCCTAAAATCGCAAAATTTCCTGTATTTTAACGCTTTTTTGTCAAAACAAGGCTTGTTTTTATCGTTTTAGGTGTTTTTACACCGTTTTAAACCGATTTTAAGCCAAAGTTTGAGAAAAAATTTTCAAAAAATGACCATTTTTTAGCAAAATTTAGCTAACTTTTTGGCCCCAAAAAGTGCTGGGGCCTGGCGGAGGGGGAACGGGGGGGGGGGGGTAACAAAAGTGGGGGAGGGATAGTCAGAAAATCTGGGGGGGGGGGTAAAGTTGGTCGAAAATTTGGGGGGGAGTGCCCCCCCGCCCCCCCCCCCCCCCTGAGGAAACTATGGAGGGGGCCCCACCACCCAAATCCCCGTTACACCTATGCGTATGCCCCCTCCCCGTTTGTTGGGGGGTATGCAAAAGGAGTCCCCGTTTGGGGGGATCGCCAAGTCCGGCTGATGGGATGAGAATTTGATTGGCTGTTGGCGACCCCCCCCCCCCCCCCCCAAATGGTTACCTCTTTGTCTTCCCCCCCCCCCCCCCCACCAAACGGGGACCTCTTTGCTACCCCCCCCCCCCCCCCACACACACAAAGGGGAAGTGTCCGTGTACGAAGGGGACATTCGATTTTCAAACGCAGATGAGCTGCAAAAATCAAACAATTATTTTGATTTTTGCATTTGTTTCTGCGTAAAATTCAAATGCATAGCTGTTCTCAGATTGATTTCTATGCGCATCAGTTTTAAAATGCAAAAATCAAGCTGCATTCTGATTGGTTGGAGTCGCGCCTTTTGTGATTGACAGGCTTAAGTCACGTGACGTACTGTGCAATGAAGATTTTATGCGTGCACACAAGATAGATAGTACTGGAAAGTGGAAACGATAAAGGAAATAACTGTATAACAATTCTATATACAATGTACGGAGATCATTTTGCAAAATTATTATTAAATAATATATGTAGCAATTAATTCTGTGATTGTCCTATATTTCCAAGCTATTAATTAAATTGATAAAGCATGGTTGGCTCAATGGTTTTCTTTTGACTTGGCACTGCAATGGTTACAGATCGAATCCCTAACTAATGTTAAAAACTAATTACTGTGGCTGAAGCAGTTTTTAAATTTTAATTTGGATTACTGCAAAGCTTATACAATTAAAATAGCACAGAATGGGTGTTTTTGAGGACACATCTTTCATTTTGGAATACTTCATCTTTAAAAATTTTAAAATTAACTAAGTATGGATTTCTCTCAGTTGTCAGGGTCTGGTTGCCGTTACGGAACAGAACCATAAAGAACAGCACAGCAACGCTTAAGTATCTTCGAACTATCGAAGTATTTGAAGCATATGTAGAACTCATACAGCATTAATTTCAACTGACAATCATCGACAAATTAAGTAGTTAGGGGGAAATGTAATGAAATTGGTTCAATAAAAAAAATCAAATTTTAAAGAATTTATCCAAAAAGAAGGATTTGCTCAATGATCACTCGAAAATGCCAAGGAAGATCTCAAAAAAACGGGTTAAGTTAAAGATTGCCATGATCGTAGTTTCCTGAATGAACGTCCAAGCTGTAATCGTATTTGTGTGTAATTAAGAACAGGGTTGCCAATCTCTAAAATATAACTAATGCTTAGAAGAATGAAAGGGAAGATTGGTTAAATTCGCTTTATAAAGGTCAGGGTATTAGTAATACAAGAAGAATAACATCATGGATTAATAAACATATTAGTCAGTTAGGTAGTTGGACAGGAAATTCCTTAATGTTGCCTCCTTGTGGAAAGCGGGTGCCTTTTCACTTGGATCTTGTTATCCCCGAACGGATAATAACGGCAAAATGTTCACACTCTAATGAAAAGCTGGTGCCTTTTCACTAGGACCCACTCTTAGACAACTTATGTATTACTATCGACCACCCAAAACTCGAAGAAAGGGTTTTAATATTGCCCACCAAAACGTGTAATTCCTCTCTGTTTGCAAACAATAATTTCAACTTACTGTCAAATTTAATCATACGAAGATGGTTCGTTGGTATACGGTAGCTACTACGTAGAATTGACCTTAATCAGCAAGTAATATGTAGTCACAAATGCATAAGTAGCTGTATTTAGACGTAGGTAGTCGTGTCTAACGTTATTTGACATTAATTTCCCATTTTTAGTAATTAGTTGTGTCAAACTAGCATTAGTATGAGTTAAAAGATGTTAATTAGTGTTAATCAGCGTTAATTAGGCAATAATTACGTAATAATCGAAATTTTACGTGGAAACACAACTTGGGCTTAATCGAAAGGCAATTCGACGCTGATTCCAAAAATGTAAATTTTATTTCTCAACTCCCAATATTAAGAAAGTTATGGCCAGAAATGTTTTAGTAAAATGTTTGCCGGTTTGTAATTTTAGTATTTCAAAAAAAGGTGTAACTTAACTAAGACTTACGTAACCTTTATGTCAAGTCCAGTCATGTTGTCTAGAAGGTTGCCCTCTCGTGAACTTTGGGCTGGCCTTTAGTCCAGCAGGAGAATTGCCTCTCGAAAGGAGAGTTAGTACACACCTTTTCTACATCCTATTGGTTCGAAGGGGGCCTAGTGGCCTCAAAAAATAAATTAAATTAAAAGAAAAGAAACCAAATCTAGGTAGTTAGGTACGTAGAATTCAATAATGTAATTTTTATGTAGCTAGAAATTAGGTAGAAATGACTGTGTGCATATTTCTTTTTTTTCTTTTCCTTTACTTCTACTTTTTCTCCTTTTCCTTGGCTCACTGGAAACAAGGAGTTTCCAGTAGCAAGGAACAATTGTTGCCGGAGACAAATGACCGGCACGCTTTGTTTTCGGCCAAAAGTCCAAGCGAGACTCAAGAGTGAGGGGCCGAAAACAAAGGAATATTAAAACTAATTTCAACATTAATAAACTAATTTTCCGATTCCAATTAAAGTATTGACATTCCTCCGGTGTCATATAGGCCCAAAATGGCCAAAATTTGGTAAAATTCCGTCAATTTTTGGGCAAGTTAAGAACATATATATCGTCTCCTGTCCCTTTGGTTACGTTTACGTGTAAACCCAAAGTTTTATAAAATTCGCCCAAGTTTCGACCCCGAAATCCATCAAAAAAGGGACCAGTTGGGGGCAATATTTCCCCAATATCATTAATCTGACCCCGCACCTGGTCCCCGGGCCGAAAAGAGCCCGGATCTTACATGTAAAACATGGGAAGCTTCTAGAAACTTCTAGAAGCTTCCCCCAAAATTAAAGGACACCGCTTTTATTGCGGGCTGTCAGCGAGCTGTCGCTCGCTCCCCAATTTTCAAATTCTATTCAGTGTTCGTTGAGACTCGGCCGTGGACGGTCGTTTAAAAGTCCCCTATTCCCCGCGTGTATTGCTTCTCGGGACACTGGTGTGTCTCGGGAAAATAGCAATGCACGCCCCCCATAGGACGCACCTAAGGACCCTTTTCTGGCCCGCACTGGCCAGAAAAGGAAGAACTGAGTTAAAACACGAACACTAACAACTTGAGAGGCCTCATGGACCTTCTATGTCCGGCCTAGAATTGCCATCTAGGATAAAAAATTAGGATTTTGTATTGTGGCCCTTTTGGCCAATCTTATGTATGCTTATGTTTTGGCCGATTGGCCCCTTTTTTCATGTTGTAAGGCCAAATAGCCCTTATTTTAAACTCCAAGCCACGGCCAGAAGGCCAGCACTCTCGCTATTTTGGGCCCCAGAGCCCCAACTTTTCAGCATTCGCAATATTATAGCCAATTTTACGTTTTCTAGCATGTTGGGCCTTCGGGCCACATTTTCGTTCCATAGCATGTCGGGCTTTCGAGCCAGTTTAATTTCCGTTACACCTTTATTTCGTTATTATTTTATGATTTCAATACAGAGGATGAAAACGTGCCTCTTTCGCTTTTCTGTTGTACATTTCGTCTCTCTAGTCAAACCAGGAATTACTCTTTTCACAACAAAATTGCTCTCTCCCTTTCTGCCTTTCAGTTGTCACTTTTGGGGTTTCCTTTTTTGTAGTATTTAACGGGATTTTGAGTGGGATCTAACCTCTGAGTTTTGAGCTAGAGAGCCCCTTAATTACGGCTCTGAAACTAATAAGTTAGTTAGCAGAAATGTTCTCCCCACAGCCGGCAACTAGGAGTTGCCGGCCATGACTTTTATAAAAGGCAACGCATTGTTTTAAAACAACAGTTCTGTATTGTGTCTTAATTTCAGCGTTAGGTCGGCTTCAAAATTGATAAGTCTTAAAACGGTGTAGGTCGTTTTAAAACCGATCTTAAAACATTGAGTTTATATCAATCTCAGTTAATTAATTATTAAGCAGTTTTGGGAGGAATGGCCGGCTTCCTCAGCTTTCTGTAGTTTTCAGTTAATTGTGTATTTAGTTAATTTAACTCTGTTGTTAGTAATAATTGCCGAGCAATTATTACTCACTGGCTTTCTTTCAAACTTTATACAAAGTTTCACCAAAGTTTCAAGTTCCAGTTCTCACAAAAATTTCTTTTATAAAGCAATTCCGCGGAATTGCAATGGCCAAATCCGAGCGCAACAAAGTTTAAAGTTCATAGCCAGATATGCACATAGAACTAGGGTTCATCAAGTCTTTTATATCTTTAATAATTAGATAGGTATCGAAAAAAAACGTGTTGTTAGGGTGTGAATGTGTTTCTAAATTTACGTAAGGCGATTATTCGGGTAAACCCCTCATGGAGCGTGAGGTTCCGAAGTTAATCAAGTTTCAGAAATGCATGATTTGAATGAATCTTGAATGTCTGTTTCGTATGCTGTTTCGAGTGTCTGATGAATGAATGTTTCGATTAACTGAGCGGCAACTTCACGGAAACTCCCCTTGTACGATAGGGGTTGTGAGGATTGCCACGTTCGTATAAATGTTGTTAAGAAGCTGCCCAACTAATGATCTTCAGTTTTAAATTAATATTTCTCATTCCTACATTAACAACTATTGTTCAACCTAATTATATCAATCACGTTTCTTAATAATCATTGATACATTAATTGGGTTAGTTGAATGCCTGTTAGTCACATGAATTGCAAAATTGGGATAATCCGGAACGCTATCAATCTAACACTTCGACGTATTGATTGCAACTATCGGTAATAATTACCCAAATTATAGTCATTGTTAAAATTGGTGTTGTCAATCTAAAGAACAGGATCCGGAAAACTAAAAGTATGGATTGCCCCAAAACTCAACGGTATGTCGATTCCCATCGGGCGCATGGGATTTGTGCGTCCGGAACTATAATAGAATTCCCGTTTTTAGGTAGGAGGTTGTGTGATTGCGAATAAGTGTCCGAATGTCCGGTTACCGATTGATGTTCGAAAAGAATGTGTAAATGTCAACCAGCCTGAGCAAGTGTCTGTCGCGTTATATGCCAATCAAGTAGTTAGCTTAATTCAGAGTCACGGGGACTCCCAGAATGGGATTTAACTACTAAGTAGTCCTCGATTCGTCCGCGTAGGTAGTCCTATGATCAAGGAGCGGACGAATCGGAACCTCAATATAATATTATTAATAACGAAGATGCACACGAATCTGAACTAATCGACACATCGACCTTACCCCCCCCCCCCCATCCATACTGTTAACGTTTTAATCCATCAGATCCTGTTCTTTAGATTGACAGCACAATTTTAATAATGACTATAGTTTGGGGTACTTATTACCGATAGTTGAGCCAATACTTCGAAGTGTTAGATTGAAGCGTTCGATTATCCCAATTTTGCAATTCATGTGACTAAAGGCATTCAACTAACCCAATTAATGTATCAATGATTATTAGAAACGTGATTGACATAATTAAGGTTGAACAAAGTTGTTAATGTAAGAATGGAAATATAATTAACACTGAAGATCATTAGTTGGGCAGCTTCTTGACAACATTTATACGAACTCAATCCTCACAACCCCTATCGTACAAGGGAGTTTCCGTGAGTTGCCGCTCAGTTAATCAAAACATTCATTCATCAGACACTCGAACAGCATACGAAACAGACATTCAAGATTCATTCAAAAAAAAAAAAAAAATAACCCAAAAATTTTTTGCGAGAACTGGAACTTGAAAATTTGGTGAAACTTTGTATAAAGTTTGAAGGAAAGCCAGTGAGTAATAATTGCTCGGCAATTATTACTAACAACAGAGTTAAATTAAACTAAATACACAATTAATTGAAAGCTACAGAAAGCTGAGGAAGCCGGCCATTCCTCCCAAAACTGCTTAATAATTAATTAACTGAGATTGATATAAACTCAATGTTTTAGAATCGGTTTTAAAACAGCCTATACCGTTTTAATACCTATTAATTTTGAAGCCGACCTAACGCTGAAATTAAGACACACTACAGAACTGTTGTTTTCCACCCTTTCTATGATTTTGACGCCGCCCGTGGCTGCCCGCCGGTCCGGGCTGGGAGGAGAATTTCTGCTAACTAACTTATTAATTTCAGAGCCGTAATTAAGGGGCTCTCTAGCTCAAAACTCAGAGGTTAGATCCCACTCAAAATCCCGTTAAATACTACAAAAAGGAAACCCCAAAAGTGACAACTGAAAGGCAGAAAGGGAGAGAGCAATTTTGTTGTGAAAAGAGTGATTCCTGGTTTGACTAGAGGGACGAAATGTACAACAGAAAAGCAAAAGAGGCACGTTTTCATCCTCTGTATTGAAATCATAAAATAATAACAAAATAAAGGTGTAACGGAAATTAAATTGGCTCGAAAGCCCGACATGCTATGGAACGAAAATGTGGCCCGAAGGCCCAACATGCTAGAAAACGTAAAATTGGCTACAATATTGTGAATGCTGAAAAGTTGGGGCTCTGGGGCCCAAAATAGCGAGAGTGTTGGCCTGGTGGCCGTGGCTTAGAGTTTAAAATAAGGGCCATTCGGCCTTACAACATGAAAAAAAGGGGCCAATCAGCCAAACACAAGCATACATAAAATTGGCCAAAGGGGCCACAATACAAAATCCTAATTTTTTATCCTAGATGGCAGTTCTAGGCCGGACATAGAAGGTCCATGAGGCCTCTCAAGTTGTTAGTGTTCGTGCGTTAACTCAGTTCTTCCTTTTCTGGCCAGTGCGGGCCAGAAAAGGGTCCTTAGGTGCGTCCTATGGGGGGCGTGCATTGCTATTTTCCCGAGACACACCAGTGTCCCGAGAAGCAATACACGCGGGGAATAGGGGACTTTTAAACGACCGTCCACGGCCGAGTCTCAACGAACACTGAATAGAATTTGAAAATTGGGGAGCGAGCGACAGCTCGCTGACAGCCCGCAATAAAAGCGGTGTCCTTTAATTTTGGGGGAAGCTTCTAGAAGTTTCTAGAAGCTTCCCATGTTTTGCATGTAAGATCCGGGCTCTTTTCGGCCCGGGGACCAGGTGCGGGGTCAGATTAATGATATTGGGGAAATATTGCCCCCAACTGGTCCCTTTTTTGATGGATTTCGGGGTCGAAACTTGGGCGAATTTTATAAAACTTTGGGTTTACACGTAAACGTAACCAAAGGGACAGGAGATGATATATATGTTCTTAACTTGCCCAAAAATTGACGAAATTTTACCAAATTTTGGCCATTTTGGGCCTATACAACACCGGAGGAATGTCAATACTTTAATTGGAATCGGAAAATTAGTTTACTAATGTTGAAATTAGTTTTAATATTCCTTTGTTTTCGGCCCCTCACTCTTGAGTCTCGCTTGGACTTTTGGCCGAAAACAAAGCGTGCCGGTCATTTGTCTCCGGCAACAATTGTTCCCTGCTACTGGAAACTCCTTGTTTCCAACAAGTCGAGAGCAGGAAAACGAAGGCCAAAAAGGAGAATAAAACAGAAAAAAGATGAAAAAATATGCACATAGATATTTTTACGTAAGTTCTAACTAACTAAGAATTGTATTGTTAACTTCTACGTACTTAACTACCTAGGTTTGGTTTCTTTTCTTTTAATTTAATTTATTTTTGAGGCCACTAGGCCCCCTTCGAACCAATAGGATGTAGAAAAGGTGTGTACTAACTCCCCTTTCGAGAGGCAATTCTCCTGCTGGACTAAAGGCCAGCCCAAAGTTCACGAGAGGACAACCTCCCAAACAACATGACTGGACTTAACATAAAGGGTTACGTAAGTCTTAGTTAAGTTACACCCTTTTCGAAATACTAAAGTTACGAAATGACAAATATTTTACTAAAACATTTTTGACCATAACTTTCTTAATATTGGGAGTTGGGAGATAAAATTTACATTTTTGGAATCAGCGTCGAATTGCCTTTCGATTAAGCCTATGTTATGTTTCCACATAAAATTTCGATTATTACGTAACTATTACCTAATTAGCGCTAATTAACCCTAATTAACATGTTTAACTCATATTAAGACTAATTTAACCTCAACTGATTGTTAAAAATGAAAATTAGTGTCAAATAATGTCGGACATGCCTACCTACGTCCAAATACAACTACTTATGCATTAGTGACCACATATTACTTGCTGATTGAGACCAATTCTACGTAGTAGCTACCGTATACCAACGAACCATCTTCATATGATTAAATTTGACAGTAAGTTGAAGTTATTGTTTGCAAACAAAGAGGGATTACACGTTTTGGTGGGCAATAGTAAAACCGTTTCTTCGAGTTTTGGGTGGTCGCTAGTAATACATAAGTTGTCTAAAAGAGGGTTCTAATGAAAAGGCACCAGCTCTTCATTCAAGTGTGAACATTTGCCGTTATTATCCGTTCGAGGATAATAAGATCCAAACGAAAAGGCACCCGCTTTTCGCAAGGAGGCAATATTAGGGAATTTCCTGTCCAACTACCTAACTGACTAATATGTTTATTAATCCATGATGTTATTCTTCTTGTATTAATAATGCCCTGACCTTTATAAAGCGAATTTAAACAATCTTCCCCTTCATTCTTCTAAGCATTAGTTATATTTTAGAGATTGGCAACCCTGTTCTTAATTACACACAAATACAATTACAGCTTGGACGTTCATTCAGGAAACTACGATCATGGCAATCTTTAATTTAACCCGTTTTTTTTGAGATCTTCCTTGGCATTTTCGAGTGATCATTGAGCAAATCCTTCTTTTTGGATAAATTCTTCAAAATTTGATTTTTTATTTAACCAATTTCATTACAACCTCCACCGGAAAAATGGGTAGGGTTTTGACTAGGGGGGAAGACCAAAACAAAGCGATTCCTCCATTTTCTTATTCCCAGCTTCATTAGCGAATCACAATCATTCATTCAACAGTATCATTAAACATTCACGTCATCCTTAAGACGGATAAGGGGTTAGATTATGCTTGCTTCGCTTTATACCTGTTTTCCTTGAATACCCTTTTCGACTATACTACAATTACTAACTATAATCACCATCTGTATTATTCCTTCAATAGACCACATACTATCGGTCAACACTTTACTTTGTTCTTCTTCTTTTTTCTATACGTCTACTTTGGTGGGGTCGACCTTCTGTGGGTCCGTTCCGCAGCCACCTTTCCTAATTTGCATATTCCTTCTAGTTTCTTACTCCTTACTATAGGTGGGGTCGACCTTCTGTGGGTCCGTTCCGCAGCCACCTTTACTTCTTCCTAGCCTTCCTCGGCTCTTCTAGACTACTTAACTCTATTCTGACTCTAAATCCTAATTCTTTCTTGGAGCGCACCCGGCTCCGACAGCATCAAACAACTTAACCAGTTTCGAAGTACCTTACATCAAGGGGAGTTTGTTTCCTAGAGCGCACCCGGCTCTTACAGCATTTCGACTCGGGCACGTTTTCGTGCATGCTTCACTAGCGATTACCCTTACTTTCTTAGAGCTCACCCGGCTCTTACAGCTTCAGAAATCTTAAGATTAAACATCGGTCATTCCTTTTTAATATTTCCATCTTCATATATCTGCAAACTAACATCATCATATCATCATAACTTCTATTAAGCACAATACCAACTACAATCTAACAGCAGAACCCCTAAGAATCTATTTCAGTATCGTCTACAGAATTTCTTGGTTCGATTACCAAATCATGTTTTCATTACCCTCGTTCTGAACAATGTCTTTTTAAAATCGAAACTTATCCCGTTACTTCGTCGTATTACAAATCAGAATACCGATAATAAACACACAACACAACGGAGAGGCATAGAACAACAAGGGTACCAGAAAAAAATCTGGGGTTAGAACTGGGGTTAAGAAAAGAAAAAATATTCAAAAATTCGGATTTTGCCTATAGAACCTCTCCTAAAACTTGAAACGGTCCCAGCCTTAGGGAGTCGAACAGGCTAACAGTTAATAGATACAACTTAATCGCTTTGACACAAAAAACACAACCAATTTTACAAACAAGCGCATCATAAAACATATCAAGAGACTCAATTCCTTATTGGGGGTATATGTACATCCAACCTACTAGTTTTGGGTGCCAACCATCTTGTCCAGGGTTTTAGGTTCGCAATCAGAACTTCCACACATCATACCAGTCAAAAGGACAGCAATAACAAAAATTACAATGAGCTACTCTATACAAACAATGGCGACAAAAAAAATGAATGTGAATACTCTGTACAAAAATACAATATCATAGAGATCAGTCATAATACCCCTTTTTTTGATTTTCTGAAGATAGTCGAGTCTTACAAATAAAAATGAAATATTATACAAATACTTACGCTTTTCAAATAAGGCACAATAGGTACAACAGTACAAAAACACACAAAAGTTAAACAAATATATTTTTGAGTTTTATATATGTTATTTTTTTTGTATATTTTCGGATATTACTTTTTTATAGGTTTTTTTGGTTTAGTATATTTACAAAATGTCATAACTGCACTGTTAGGGGAGTGTCAGAGGGGATACTCAGAGGGGATACTCATAGTCTTCGTTGTCTGAGGGATGGGGGGAGTCTAGGAGGCAGGCCAGATAATCCTTTTTTTGCCAGAAGGTGATGGTAACGTGGCTCGGGCAGACTGGCAGGGTGAACTCATCGGATTTCTTCAAGGTGGCCTTGGCCATCTGAACCTCATATTCCTCATGGTTCTTGGCCTGGCAGAAGAGACGTAGCTCTTCGATTTTCTCGCTATACTCCTGGGGAGGGATAATATTGTCGTCGAGGCGATTCTTGAGGGCTCGCGCCTCTTTGAGAATGGAAACAGGCGTTTTATCCTGCCCTTCGGCGAAGAGGAGAGACGCAGGTGGCGTCTCATTCTGCCATTCGATGGAGAAAAGGGAAGCGGGTTGGGCCTCAGATTCGGACTCCAATTCCTGTTTTATCTCCCTTTCCTCACCCTCTAAAAAGGCCTGGTTTGGGGACTTGGGGGGTGAAGGGACTGAGACGTGATCATTCTTTCTGGTTGGATAGTTTGGCTCGGGTCCAAACGGAGGGGGAGGATATGCAGGGTAGGGATTCTTCAAGTTGGGGTTATTAACGATTTGTAGAATCTCCTGTCGGAGGTTCTCAAGGCAGAAGGCATAGAGGGCACGGTCACCATCGGAATCCTGATGTTTGTATGTGAGGCAGGAAAACGCACGAAACGCTGCCTGCACGTGGTCCTGCACGGTGACATCTGGATGAAGGCTGACGGCGGTGTCCTGATGGACCTTGGTGTGTCGCATCCGGAGGCCAGCGTCATCAAACCTGACCTTACTACCTGGGTAGTAGACGAAAGAAGGATAAGGATCCTTCTTAGGGAGCATCTCCAGGAGTTTCTCGGCCTGGTAAAACCGTGGTTCGTGGTAAGGGTTGTCGTTGAGATTGGCCAGCTCAGTATACTGACCCAGTTGATGTGGGATTTTGACGCTGCAGCTGGTAGCAGCTTTCTTTTGCCCAGGTAGGGCGAAGGGGACTTTGCATTCTGGGCAGATGGCGGGGGCAAGAGCAGACGGGGGGCAGGTAGGTGGTCTGT
>JASAND010015377.1:0-19404 GCA_030248195.1 Trissonchulus latispiculum | reverse complement strand
GATAGCTTGACGCACGTGGTACACCTATGCCTATGGCTTCCCCACCATAGGTGTAACGGGGATTTGGGGTGGGGTGGGGCGCCCTCTCCCGGAATTTTGGACCTCTCCCAGTTTAGGACTTTAGGGGGGGGCGGGGCCCCCAAAAATTTCTGGAGGAGTTTGGAAAAATGGTTGGGGGGGGGGGGGTTGGTTACAAACTGTTGTTAAAAATGGTAGTTCTTGTAGTTTTCTACAGAAGTGCTCCAGTGCGGTCAGTCACTAGCGGAGCTTCCTGTGTTTTCCACAAAAGTAAATTTTTTTAGTTTCCTGGAGTTTCCTGTAGAAAATACTAATGAAGCCTTATGGTTTTTATTACAGGAGTTTCCTGTAGAAAATACTAAAGAAACCTGTAGTTTTGTTCGACTTTTTTGACAATCCTAAATTAGATACCAAACCAAACCTGTAGTTTTTACAAGACAAAACCTGCAAATTTTACTGGAGAGACCTGTTAATGGAAAAGGGGGCAGGTGCGGGGCGCGGCCAAAAAAAAATTTTCGGCAGGGAGCGGCCGTTACAAAAAATTCACCCACGGGGTGTTGAAAGACTGAAAATTTGAAATTATTCCAAAAATTTCAGTCTTCAAAAATTATGACCACTGTCGGCCTTATGTACGCGGTTTGCGTTATCAGCGTATCGAGTACTTTCCAGTAGAGTAAACCTGTAAACCAGTGAAAACTACAAGGTTTCATTTGTACTGTATCCTAGTCTAACTTGTAGTTCATTCTACCAGAGTATATCCGGCAAATACTACCAAGGATGACCTGTTTCTAAGAGTGAAATACGGATCATTTAAAAATGACTAAAGGCATTATTTTAAAGTTACTAAGTACTAATGGGATATTTGCAGTCATTTTTGTGAAGATAAAGCAGATATAAATGAGCTCCTAGATAGTGTCTAGGAACCTTCAGAGACTTCTAGAAATTTTAGGAGCAAAACTCAAGTTTTGCTCCTAAAGCTTTGCTTTTATTGGACAAATGGTCCTAAAAACACTCCTACTAGCATAGGTGTGGCTGGCGAAAAAAGTGGGGCTGGGGGTTCAGAAAAAAGTAGGAAGGGGGGTTTGGCGAAAAAAGGGGGAGGGGGGGGTCGCGAAAAGTCGATTTGGGGGGAGGGGTAAGAAAAATTTTCTAGAGGGGGAGTCGGCGAAAAATTTCAAAAAAAGTCGGTTTTTCGTTAAAAAAATGAAAAATTTTCTCAATTTACAGCTATTTTTAACGATTTTTAGCTTAAATAAGCAAATTCTAACAATTTTTCGCTAATTTTTGGAATTTTTTGGAAAAATTTCGAATTTTTAGCTAAACATTTTCAAAAATTTAGGTAGGGGTTTGAAAATTTTTAGGGGGGAGGGGTCTGAAAAAGTCGATTTGGGGGGAGGGGGAGGGGTAGGAAAAATGTTTAAGGGGGAGGGTTGGCGACCCCTCCAGTTGGGGGGAGGGGTCCCCCCCCCGCCCCCCCCCCCTAACACACCTATGCCTACTAGGAGCAAAACTTCCAAGAAGTTAGGAGTATTCACTCCATACCTGAACGGGATGCCAAATTTCACTGACCCTTGTGGAAGCAAATTTGGGTACCCCTTGTGAGAGCGATTTTTCTTAGAGGTACTTTTGAAGGCATGCCTTGCCTTGCTAGGCTTTTGAAGGCACTGTATAATGCCTTTGATTGTTCTTTTGATGATTATTTTACATATTCGCCTGACGCAGGGACAAGGGGCCATAATAGTTGTCTATTAGACCTAAGCGATATAAAAAGTCTAGAGCAAGTCATTTCTTTTTCTATAGAATTTGCAATGTTTGGAACTGTTTACCGGACAGTATTGTTACCTGTTCTTCTCTGAGCACATTTAAGTCGAAATTGTTAAAGCATGAAGCTCAGCTGCACAAGTTTATGCGGGGGCGTGCATTACAAGGACAGTAGTCCTTTGCATGCCATAATTTATTTGGTTTCACGCAATGTGTGTACTTTCATAAACTAAATAACTTTAATTTTGTTGTTCTCAGTCGCATTTTATTTAAATATCTAATATATAGCGTAGAAACCCGGGTTGCCAACCTTGCGTCACTGTGTGTATATATACGCTCATGCCTTTGTATGAGTTTATATATAATTGTCTACTAATCCTGTCACGACGTAGCCGCTTACATGCATCAGCATCGCCGTGGCAGATGTAATACCTGTTGTATGTGGACGCGGCATTGGGGTTGGGCGGCCGCGGGGCAAATCACGTCTATGTAATAAAAGATAATGTACTAACAAGGCGTGATTTACTCGGGATTAAAAAAAGGCGATTTTTAAGCGATTTTTGACATTTTTAACAAAAACAGCTGTTTTTAGCAAAAACGTGTTTTTTCGGACGTTTTTTCGCAAAAAATAGTGATTTAAGTTAAAAATTTCGGCGAAGCCGAAAATTTTTGGAAATTTTAGTCGTAAAACCTATTTTTTGGGCAATTTTCTTACCCCTTGTGGACGACTTCGCCGAGGGGGGGAAATTTCCCCGCCCCCTTGTCCACCTGTGATTCACTCCTAATTTTATAGGACAAAATTGCATTTTTAGCCAGTTTTACTCCTAGTAGGACTCCTAACTCCTAATTTTCAACTCCTACCATTATAGGACAATATAGTCAATTAGGAGGCCAATTTCTAGGAGTGCTTTATAGGACAGGCCCCAGTACTTCTCAGTGCGCCAATCGGGAACCTCAGACCCCGAAATTCACAAAACAGCGTTTTTTCAAAATTTTCAAAATAGGCCATATTATCATAGGTGTACCACCTGTTTGGGTTGGGGGCAGACAAGTGCAGGAGGGGAAGTTCTGGGGGGGGGGGTGAAGGGCGGCCGAAGGCCGCCGAAAAACCGGATTTTTCCGGTTTATTACCGGAAAAATCCGGATTCTGGGGGGGTGAGGGACCCCTCTGGGGGGGGGGAGCTCAGGTCTGGGGGGGGGGGGGTGAAACCCCCCCCCCCCCAACCCCACGGAGGGGTGGGGGGGGGGGTAGAAGATCCAAATTTGGCTCGGGGGACCCCACCAAAATCCGAAATTTGGGAGAGGGGGACCCCCCCTAAACTGTACCCAAGTGTTTTTGACTAAAAATGCTCCTTTTTCGATGTACAGTACATTAAACATACTCAAAAGCTTCTGTCAATAGTTTTCGTATGCGAAAATAGGGCTTGAAAATTGACAAATTTGTGCTAAAATATGCCGAAATTAGCCCAGATTGTGGTTTATAATTGCGTATATTACCTTTTAATTGCTATAAATAACCATCTTTAGCTCTTTATATGTGATTTATAGCCATTTTTTCGAATTTTTTTCAAAAATTTACCGAAATTGCAAAAACTTTTTTCAAAAATTTTGCTTTTTTTACCTGGTTTGGACCCAATTTTAGGGGGGAGGGGGGTTTGAGCTCGGATTGGGGGGGAGTAGTTGAGGTCGGGTAGGGGGGGAGGGGGGGTCTGGCCTCTCCGTGGGGGGGGTCTCACAGGGGGCAAACTGTAGCCTGGTACACCTATGCATATTATATATCAATCGAACGCTCTCAGTGCAGGGATGAATTCTTCTCATAGAACTAGAACGTCTTTAGATTTTTGGACGTGTTAACGAGAACTTATATACGTAATGGAATATATACAGCAGAAATCTACGAAATATATAGGTATATAAGCTTTTATAGTACAATATTACTTCAGGAAGTAAGCTAGAGAGTAAGATTGTGAAGTATGTGATATATACATATATCTACGTATACGCTCAGTTTCACTTAAATTATTTTCCTTTGACTACAATGTAATTATATACAGATATACTTAGACTTGAGCATTTAGGGAAAATTGCCTTAATGTACACATAGGTGTATAGAATTAATGTTTATATTTAGGTATACATATATATATACGTACGTAGTCTTGATCACGTCTGCACTAACTAAATAACTGTTTTGACGCCTCTTAGGACGACCTACAGGTGTGAGCCACACGTTTGCTGTTATGTGAAGGGCTTTAATTTAGCTGATGTTTGGGCCGCTTGGAAAATATATGTTAGCCGAGCTGGTCACGGGGGGAGGCACTCCCCCGGTTTCCCGTGCGTGCTGGTATATCACACTAACTAAGGTCCTGGTTGCCTTCGCGCGCTAGTTACTTGGCGATGTGCCTCCTCTCCCCGTGGCCAGGTCGGGGTGCTCTCGCTCTTTATGAGGGGGTACCCGGCTGGGCGTGGGGATGAGGTGGGAACCCCACAAAAAAAACTATGGTTCGAAAATGCTTCTACTTTAAGTTACGCGCTCTTAAATATTTCATTACATCGGGGAGAAGAGGGGCCTTGTTTTTTCGGAAAATCCTTTGAGGAAGCTTCTGATCATGCTTATCTGGCTTGAAACTGTTCGAAAATGTTTTTATTAATGGTTTTTAAATGTGCATAACAAAATAAGCTAGATAATGAAGTTGATTTGCGCTAACTTGCTTCAGTTGTCTGCAGCACCCTTATTTTCGCTGATATTCAAATTGTACTCAATGAATGACTAATAACTTACGGAGAACTGAACCAAACAACTCAAAATTTGAACTTGAAATGTACGACATGTGTGGCTACATTATGTGTGAAAAGAGCGAAATCCGCGGTCTAAAAATTTTTCACGATGGACCCCCCTTAAGACGTTTCTCAGACGTTTGTAAATTTGCAGAATTTACAATATCTAAGGGTAATGAGTTCCAGAAACGGACAACAGGAGAAGCGAAAAAGGTGAATCTATAATTCGATCTAACAATTGGTTGGTGTAATTTTAGCTGTCTGTTATTTCGTAGATAAACATTAGGAGCATATTCAATAAAATCAGCGACATTTAGATCAATCATGTTATGAACTATTTGCTAAGATAATTTTAGATCAACTATTAGTCAGCGTGTATCTAAAGCACGCATGGGCAACGCCTACACCACGCCTACACCGGTGTAGGCTGGACCCACGCACCCACGCAAGGCAAAAAGAAAGACCCACGCAGAGACAAGGCGCGCGAAGCGCGCCGTCGAAAGACTCACGCAGATAAAAAGAGCACCGAACGCGTCGTCGAAATACCCACGCAAACGCAGGATGCGCGCAATCAAAATAACCCCCAGGCGCAGGAAGTGCGATGTCAAAATACCCACGCAGACGCAGGTCACGCGCTGTCAAAATACCCACGCAGACGCCGGACGCACGCTGTCAAAATACCCATGCAGAGGTAGTACGCGCGCCTTGAAAATAACCGCACTTAAAAATGCGCACCAAAATACCCAGCCTTAAAATTTCAAGAGTTCCCAAGTAATTCCTTGATGCAGTTTATCGTAGGTTGGGCACAGGTTTCTTCTGGGGGCTCCCGCCCTCCAGACCCCCGTTTGCCTCTTCAATTCTACACTGATCCTTCCATCTGCAGTTGCTTATATACTTTCTGGCTAAGCAGTCGCACTATGTATGCTGTTTTTGTTTCTGTTTTGCGTAATGTTTTTAGTGTTAATGTTAATGTTAGCGTAATGCTAACTAAAATACGTATATAGTTAACTGTTCAAGGAATAAGGATACATTAACTATATTTCTCTAACCAACTATGTACTCACTTAAATATGAAATTTTCTTAACTGCTCAAGGAAAAGAATACAAAGTTTTAAGAGCAAGTTTAGAAACTTAAAATTTTCTTCAACTGCTGGGGGCCTTTATCTGTTTTTCGTTCGCTATTCATGCTTTTACACTATAATTAAATGAGCACCCAGCATGAAATGAAGCTAAAACTCTTAATCTTATTAAAAAGCAGTAAAAATGCATTAATTCGACGTTTAGTGCGCTTATAGCGTTTATTGCCTGGAGAAGCTATTTTTGTAATTTCACGCAGTAAAATTTTATTGCTTTTATAAAATTTTAAAATACACACACGAAAACAAAAATACAGAAAATTGGCACAGATCCGATTTTCAGGAACCCTGTTGCAGATGGATGTAATTTGAACTTTAGAGATTTTTGCCTTCCGAAAGCTTAAATGTATATTTGTTCATCAAATTGAATTTGCATCTCCTGTATTTGAATGAATTCTTCTGACTGTAATTAAACAATAAATAAATAAATATATAACAAATTCTGCGTGCGTGCGCGTACCCATATAAAAAACGTGGTCGAAGCAAATTTTCATTGGAAGCCCCCCCAAAGGACCCACGCACGACAAAAATCTGGTGTAGGCTAACCCATTTGACCTTGCCCATGTATGATCTAAAGGTTGTAAGCCAAGTCTGTCCAATCTTTCTTTATAATTTAGATGACGTATACCCTGAATTAGCCTAGTTATGGTTTTTTGGATTCTTTCAATTTTATCTATAAGACCTACTTGATGAGGGTTCCAAACTGGAGACGCATATTCTACATGAGGACGTACAAAGCTTACGTACAACTTAATTAAATCATGTTGACTTCCAGATTCAAATGATCTTAAAATTTGACCTAAAACCTGTCTAGCCTTTTTAGTTATTGTTTCAACATGTTTCTTAAATTTTAAGTCATCTGTTATCCACACACCCAAATCCCTCACTGACGTAACATGAGGTAAATTGATATCATTTAAAGTTAAGTTAATCGAAGCTTGGGTTACCGAGTGTTAAAATAACACATTTAGGTACAGAAAACTGAAGTTGACGCCCATGCGTATAGTCCGTTTAAATCGTTTTGTTATTTTGAACGTCAGTTTGGATTTTGGATTGCGAAGAATAACTTAGCATCATCAACAAAAATCTTAATACTGGAATTCAATAAAAGTTTAGTTACATTATTAATGTAGATCAAGAATAAAATTGGTCCTAAAACTGAACCTTGCAGGACTCCACTAAGTACTGGTGTCCAATCAGAAAAGCAGGGTATTTTTTAGGGATTTTTTCGGGGGGCTTCCCGGGGGGGGGGCCCCGGGCCCGGGGGGGGGAAGAAATTTCCGGGGGGAGGAGATTTTTTGGTAAAAATGAGCCAAAAATTGCTATTTTTTGGCGTATTTTGCACGTAGAAGCGCAAAAAGTTCTCAAAAATGCCAGGATTTAAGCCAACAATAGCTATTTTTAGGTAAAAATCTCCGGCAAGGCCGGAAAATTTTTGAAAATTAGACCATTTTGGAAAATATGTAGACCTCACTAAGGGGGAAGACCAAAATCCCGGGGGGGGGGCGATTTCGGGGGGGGGGGAAGGCCTTTTCGGGCCCCCGCCCCCCCCCCTGTAAAAATACCCTGAAAAGGACTCATTGATTTTTGCTCTTTGTAATCTAGTAGTAAAAAAAGTTCGAACCGTTTTAGGGTAGTTCCCGTTATTCCTGTGTGTTCCAATTTCTGTAAAAGTTTATTATGGGGTATTGTATCAAATGCCTTAGTTATAACTAAATATATTACTATTTTACTTTTTTAGAATCTAGTACTTTGCTCCAATCGTTTAGGCATTCTAAAAGTTGGGTATATAACAGTTGAGCGCTTACTGAGGCCACTAAGTTGATGCGGAGACAGTATATTATTTAGACTGAGATGATTAAGTAGTTTCGGTTTCACTGTCTTTTCAAAGGTTCTCATTGCAGGAGATGAGAGACTAATGAGTCTATAATTCTCTGATAAATTTTTATTCCCTTTTTTAACTATGGGAGTGATATTAGCATTTAGCCAATCACGTGGAAATGTATATACATGTTAGAGTGAAATGTTAAAAGTAGAGACAGAATAGGGCTTATTTCTTTCTTAACTCGATTCAATATAATCTGAGGTATGAGATCAGGGCCTACTGAATTTTTATTATCAAAGCAGCTTATAGCTTTTTCGGTATCTTCATTAGTAATTATTGGAAATCGCATAGGTATTACGTTTCGATAAAAATTTGTGACAGGCAAGTTGTCATCAACAGTAAAAACAGCAGCAAATTTATTATTCAAGTGATGCGCTTTTTCATATCACTTTCTATTACATTATTTTGATGAAGTAGACTGGGAATGTCATAAATTCGTTTGTTTAAACGTTGATTTATGAATGACCAAAATTTTCGAACATTTGGATTTTGACTAATTGCTTGTTCACTTTGTAGTCTAGTTCTTTTTAGTTCAGTTCGAAATTCTTTGACAGCAATTTTCCATCTATTTTTCTTTTCTTCTGTAGGTTGCCTTTTATATTTTTTCCAAAATCTATTTTTCTTCTTTTCAATCTTCGCAAATTTTGATTAAGGGCAGAATTATTATTATTATTGAGGAGAGTAATTATCTTTGTTGGTATAGTCAATCGGGAAAAAAACGCCATTTTTTCAAACTTTTGGACGTGTAGAACTCATTTTTTTGAATTATGGGAAAATTCTTGTAGTTTGAAGAATGGCAACCCCTACGGATTATTTTCATGTATTAATGACTTCTCTGGACTGTAGCAATAGAGAGCACTATAGCAAGCTTAACAAAAAAAAAATCACCCGAAATTTTAACAAAAAAAAAATCACCCCACCCTGACTCACAGGAAAGTCGCAGAGACCCAAATTTTTGCATGGTGATAGCCACACATCTCGACATTACAGCCTGTGAGTTTGAGCCCCTAGGCCCTCTCCATGCATTCAGGGCAGACCTTTAAGTGAGGGTACCCAAAAGTGACCTCAAAAACGTTCATGACCGAAGTTCGAATTTCGGCTGCTATTTACTAAGGGAAAACCCTAGGCAACCCATATTGTGCATGTGACATGTCCTGACTGTGGGCTATCGATACATATATAGAAGTTCCCAGTTGGACCTCTGTGTCGTCCTGGGGTGGGTGATTTTTTTTTTGTTAAAATTTTAACAAATAAAAAATCATTTTTATGTTTTGTTACTGATGTCAGAGCAGCAGCTAGAGCAAAACTAACGTCAAATTCGAGCTCAGCGACCTCGAAAACCCTTATATACGATGTTTTTGAGGTTGCCTGGCACTTCTGGTAGTCCAACCTGGTAACCAGCCGGGCCTGAACCGTCCGACGGTAAACGTGATCCCAGAAGTCAGTATTAGGCCATAGTTACCGAAAAACTAATGCCAGATTTGAATTCAGCGCCCTGGAAAACCCCCTAGGACATGTTTATAGCCACTTCGGACTGTCCAGTTGGTACCTGGAGGGTCCGGACGGGTCCGGCAGGGGTCACGTGACCGTGGGTCATACCCCACCAAAATATGAAGTTCTGAGTTTCTCTGCCAAAATGCCTGGAAATAGGTTATAATCACTCACAAACACGAAAAAACAACGTTTTAGCCTTTAAAACGGCACTTTAGAGCCACCAGACTTCATACTGGACGCTGTCGGGGGCCATCAGTGACCACTAAGACTTTGGTGGGGTCAGTTGCCCTAGTTGGAACACTGGGTTAGCGGTTTTGGGTTCTAAATACGTTATTTAGTGTGCTCTATCCAAAACTGATGAGTAAAAGTTGCTAGCTGCTCTCTGGGATCCGATCCGCCACTGATTTTTTTTTTGTTAACGGGTGATTTTTTTTTTTGTTAAACCTTTAACAAAAAAAAATCACACATTTTCGTCTACTGCAACTTACTGGTAGGTGGTAGAGCAATGAAACTGGGGTGGTTTTAAAGCTTAGCCCAAGACCTATCCATGGGTCCTCAAAGTAATCGATTTGGTTTAGTTTTGCGAAAGTTCCAGCCAAAAAACCGAATTTTGATTTTTTTTTTGTTAAGCTTGCTATATGTGATTTATTTCCTGGGGAAAAAAAGCCAAAATCGGGAAAAAAAAGCCACTCATCGGGAAAAAAAGCCACTTTGGTCGAAGCATATCCTGATTGCGTAGACCAATTCTGAGTGTTCCAACGTGTTCAGCGTCGCTTATTTACCCTAGATTTGTTGTTTACCGAGGCAAATTGCCTTCGTAAAGCATTAAATAGAACTTTTTAGTTTGCAGCATAAACTGGCTAGGTTTCATCAAATATAACGTAAACATACAAATTTTTTAAAAACTTGCTAAAACGAAAGCTAACCACAAAATAGTGTTTTCCAATGAATTCGTAATGCTCTTTTTGGCCAAATGTGCCAGTTTCAGGATGAAATGTGGAGTGTAGCGGTCAAAACGACTGACGTGACATATTAGTCCAAAAGTTGCTCATTTCAGGGACTGTCCACCTACAAACGGTATTGCTTTGTAAAACTTGAATTGCTGATCATTTTCAACGTAGTTATCATGCCAGAAATCCAGAAAAACTGCTCACTATGGGTCTCGCAATCGACTGGCTTTTTTTTCCCGATGGGTCAAAATCATCGGGGAAAAAAGCCACACCTGCCCAGAGACAACGTGACACCTTGAACTGTTTGCAATAGTATGAGGACAAAGCCAGACATGTTCTCTCTTGATTGTAATAGAAATTATTCAGATAGCGCTATTGACACTAAAGTTATGAATTTTTGAAGCATTACCGTTTTCCCGCCTTTTCAGGAACAAAATTTTCCAAAAAATGTCAACCCCGCTGTTGACTATAGAGGAGAGGTAGAAAGCTAAAAATCGGCGTGTGGGCTTATATTGAGGTCGCCATTCTACGTGCCAAATATTACTGCAATAGCTTCATCCGTTAGGCCACAGCGGTCGTGGCTTTTTTTCCCGAAATTTTGACGTGGCTTTTTTTTCCCGATTGACTATACAAAGAGATCAATGGCTGTAAGTAAGACACCCTTAAAAATTGGCCATTAAAACACATTATCTAAACTATTTTCAAAAAGAGCAGGCCAATTAGTACTAAGTATAAAGTCTTTAATTGAATTAAAGTTTCCTCTATTGTAAAGAGTGATTACTTTTGTTGGTGAAGCTGGTCGGTGATTCATTGCTTGTAATTCTAAATATGACCGTTTGATGGTCACTGTTAGAGAAAGGATCAGTGACTGTAACGGTGTGGAATTTGTTAGGTATATTTAGTTAATAAAAGATCTAGAATATTATTCTGACGAGTCGGCTCAGTGACAAGTTGAGTTAGGTTAGGCAAAATTCATGAGCTCAAGAAATATATCTGATGTCGTATTTACTGGGGCAATGGTCATATTCCAGTCATTGTTAGGTAAATTAAAATCACCTGGAAGTATGTTTGGCCTGTTTCTGGGCATATCATTTAACAAGTCATTGCATATCAATTTGCTGGGCTTATTCTAGGGATTTTTTCTTGGGGGGGGGGCTCTTTGGGGGGGCCCTCGGGGGGCGAGTCATTTTGGGGGGGGGGGCGAAAATTTTTCAAAATTTTTCTAAAAACATGTTAAAAATAGTGCTATTTTTTAGTAACCGCCAAAAAAGTTCGTTTTTAGTGCAAAAATGGTGCTTAAATAGGCAAAAATCTATTAAAAATCTCCGGCGAAGCCGGAAAGTTTTTGAAAATTTGGCCTTCTGGGCGATTTTTTCAGGCAAAAGTTGGTACCAAAAGGGGCACCCACTTTTTTGGGGGGGAACGATTTTTGGGGGGGGAAGGGTGTTTATGTGGGGGAGGGCGCCCCCCCCCCCAGTAGAATAAGCCCAGATTTGATTAGTCGTAGTTGCTGGAGGGACATAAGCTAATACAAATCTTATCCATTCATTATATACCTATTTTAACATCAATATTACACAGTCCACAACTGTGTACATGTAGAACAGAAAGAAAACACTTGCATGACTCTTATGAACTACAATGGCAACACCCCCACCAGTTCTACCAGGTCGATCACTTCTGTAAATTCTATATCTATTTGCATGCAATTCCGAGTCATTAATTTGAGATGAGAGCCAAGTTTCAGTGATGAAAATTAAGTCAAAGTGAGGATAATTATATATCAATAATTTCAGCTTTAAACTCATGTAGCTTATTACACAAACTTCTGCTATTAAATAAAGTACACCGATAGGTATACAGTCTCTCCCACCATCAGTACTGCTCATTAGGCATTTGGGGAGTTGGGAGGCGGGTTATTGGTGGGGGACCCCGAGCTTGAGGGGTTCCTATTTGGTGGGTTGGGTGGAGGGGGCGCACCGGGAACAATTTTACCACGTTTTACTGGGCTTATTCTAGGGATTTTTTCTTGGGGGGGGGCCCTCGGGGGGCGAGTCATTTTGGGGGGGGCGAAAATTTTTCAAAATTTTACTGAAAACATGCTAAAAACAGCGCTATTTTTATAGCAATCGCCAAAAATAAGCGAATTTAGTGCTTAAATAGGCAAAAATCGACTAAAAATCTCCGGCGAAGCCGGAAAATTTTTGAAAATTTGGCCTTCTGAGCGATTTTTTCAGGGCAAAAGTTGGTACCAAAAGGGGCACCCACTTTTTTGGGGGGGGCGAGTTTTTGGGGGGGGAACGATTTTTGGGGGGGGGGGGAGGGTGTTTATGGGGGGCCCCCCCCCCCCCCCCCCAGTAGAATAAGCCCAGTTTTATAGTAACATTTTCACCAGCATTTCTACGTCGCCATAATTCATCACGCAACTGTTTATCACGTACCCGTAGGTAAGGTCCCGCCGTACCCAGACCTTTTCGTAATCCTTTTTAAGCGATCGAAAATGCTTGAACATCAAGAATGATTTGCTGGATTCGAGGTCAGCAAATTTCATTTTCACAATTCTGCCTTTGGCGGTACCAACCGGTCCGTCCCGGAAAATGTCAATCACTGAGTCACGGTTGGCTTCGGACTTCTCCAGCATTTTCTCAACCATTGGCACCGGATCAGAATTCTTTCTGGAATCATAATCCGGCAGTTCAGCGACAACCCGATTGCATTTTTTAGTTCCTTTTCCTTTTCATTCGAAAGAGATCGACTGACTGCCGATTGAATGAGAGGAGTTAACTGTTCTATCAGGGTTAAGTTCCTTCACCAAAGCTGGAAGGATTTCCTTGACGGTGACTTGTACTAAAGTCGCAATATCAGTTACAGATAAGGCACGATCAGGTTCCCCAGGTGGGAGACCTGCAGAATTGGGAGGCTGGTCCGAAGGATTTCCTTCACACGAGGGACATTTGATGCGAATTGACTGGATCACACCATTTTCTGACAGGGCTCTAAATTGTTTGTCTGTATTACGGTGACAGGAGGCATGAGCTCTGTTTGGACAATGGCTGCAGATTACTGTGAAATCCTTGGAACCGATCAGTGACATACAAATCTAGAGCCAAACTAGACCCATTTTACTGCAAAAATAAGCATTTTTGGTCAAAATTGAAATTCTGGCTTGAAATGGAGCCATGTCCGATTTCGACCCCCTGGAGCACCCACAACAGAGCGAACCCAGGCAACACCTATACCAGTTTAATCCATAGGCTCTATTAAACAAATGTATGTATTAGTTTGACCTTTCCTGCTAACGGTTAGAAAAATATTCAATTTTGAAAAGTGGGTTTTTCCCCGCCGATTTGTTGTTTCCACCAACTCTAGGTCACCCCCAGATCGCACCGGAGGGGTTAGAGCAGTGTGGCATATCATCATGAAGCCTCTAGGGTTATTTTGGATGCTCTTCAAGATAGGCCATTAAAATCCTATATAGCTCATACCGGTAAGCCCACACTGGAGGTGGGTTTTTCCCGCATAGTAAAATGGGTTTTCCCCGCTTGACTAATGCCCCGACCCATGGGCGTATCCAGAGAGTGGTTTTGGTGGTTGAAATCTACTCCTTTGCGTTGTCTAATGCAAAATTTTATCAAAACTGCATTACAAAAAGTGTAAGTTTTTGTCAAAGCCCCCACTCTATATATATGTCCTTTCGGTAAATCTCTAGCCAAAACCCCCTCCTTTTCAAAATCTTGGATACGCTCCTGCTCGACCCCTGCCAATCCCTCTCCACAATTCGGTAACCCTTTCCACTGATCGTGACACCCCCCAAAAATTTTCAAACCGACTACATAGATTTTGGAAAATTTTTAGCGAAAAATGGAACTTGCAGCGAAAATGTTTAGCCAAAAATGCAAGCATTATTTGCTTAAGTGCGCTAAAAATAGCTTAAAATTCAGAAAATTTTTTAACTGGAACATTGATTTTTCACCAATCCCCCTAGAAACTTTTCTTACCTGCCCCGGCGTTTTGTCGATTCGTCTTCGTGCCATGTGTTTCCTCTCTCCACTTACGCGCCTGCATTACTATATAATTCTGTTGTAATGCATAGTTTTGTATTTCGTATTATATATATACTGCCTTCCTTTCTAGTGTAAGGGTCATGAATCCTGATTTTGTTGGCTTTGCTTATGCTGTGATTGTTGCAAGTGGTGGTATAGTTGGGTATGCTAAAGCTGGGAGTTTGATGTCTTTACTGTCGGGACTTGGCTTCGGCATATTTATTGGGATTGGTGCTTATTACATTTCCGCATCTGCTGATCACACGCTCATGATAAGTCAGTACACATGTATTTAGTATATATATATATATATATATATATATATATATATATATATATATATATATATATATATATATATATATATATATATATATATATATATATATATATCTATACATATATATATATTAGGGATCGACCGGAATTCCGGTTGCGGTTCCGGTACTTTTTGGTTCCGGTTCCGGTTTTTGAAAACGTACCGGAACCGGAACCAATTTTAGCCTATTATAAAAAGCAAAATTTTTTAAAATTTTCGAAAATTTTGTCGAACTTTTTGGAAAATTGCGATTCTCTTCTAACTGAATATTATTTCCTCAAAAATTTTCGCCTGCGGCGCTATTGCATTATTTAGAATTAGTAGTAATATATATATATAATGTCTATTGTCTAATATCATAGGGGTCGCGGCAGCGACCCCTATAATATGTGTCAAAAGTCCGTGGAGACACCGTAAAATAAGCTGCGCAGAGGCTGCGCAAGATCCTGCGCAGATCCTGCGCAGATTTCATGCGCAAATTGTAGAGCACATCGAGTTTAGTATGTATGCGAAGTTTCAGCCCCGTATCACTTTCCGTTAAAAAGTTGCGCCCCGGACCGGTTATGGCGGCGATGTTTTTTTATTTTTTCCGGTTTCTCCTATTTAATGGTCGTATTGTCCTGACTTTCCGCCTCTTTCACGTAATCTGCAGCGGAGGCCGGACCTAAAGGGGTATAGGGACTGGTAGTACCCCATGCGCCATTTAAGAATCGCTACTTTTTTTGCGCCGCAGGTGCGCCACAGCGCCGCAGCGGCGCCGCAAAGTCGGCTCAGAGCGAAAAGTGACCATTTTTGTGGTCGCCGCGCAGCTCGAGCGTTAAGAGCTGGAGCCGATTTCTTTTTATATTCAGAAACTACATATATTGAACTAACTAAATAGCTAAGTCTCGTTTCTCTATCACTTCCCACGCGACCACAGTGGCCGGTCAAAAATGGTGAAAATTCGAAATATGAAAAATCAAAATTTCTCGCTGTGTATTCAACTTAGAAAGCTCAATTCTTTCATACAAAGGTTTTCTGGCACGGCGAATTGATTCCCGTAAGCAGTTTTGCCGTCGGACTTACCCATATTGCTGGGCTGGTTCCACTTTGCTGTCGGGAGGGTCAAGTCGGTACCGACTTCCAAGAACACCATATAGGACTGTGCATAGCCTCTCAAAACTTTGTCCATAGGGGTTTTCTGGTGCGCCCAGCTCATTTCCGGTGTCCGTTTTGCTGTCCGACCCACCCATTTTGCTGGGCTGGTTCCACTTTGCTGTCGGGAGGGTCAAGTCGGTACCGACTTACAAGAACACCATATAGGACTGTGCATGGCCTCTCAAAACTTTGTCTATAGAGGTTTTCTGGTGCGCCCAGCTCATTCCCGGAGTCCGTTTTGCCGTCCGACCCACCCATTTTGCTGGACTGGCTCCACTTTGCCGTTTGAAGGGTAAATCGGGTAGGGGGTCAAGTGGTCAAAAATAAAATTTTTCAAAAGTGGTCAAATTTGGTACTAAATGAAAGCCCTAAGTGAGCTGAACAACTTTTGTCATAGAATTGCATGCTCAAAGTGGCTGTAGAGTGCTGTGGTGGGGTGGGGTGGGGATGTAAGCGATTTTGGGACTGGGTCAAATATGAAATTTTTCAAAGTGGTCAAATTTGCTACCAAATGAAAGCCCCCATCGAACTGAGCAACTTTTGTCATAGAAGTGCGTACCTAAAGTGGCTGCAGAGGGCTGTGGTGGGGTGGGGTGGGGACTTAGGCGATTTTGGGTCAAAAATTAAAACTTTCAAAAGTGGTCAAATTTGGTACCAAATGAAAGCCCGCATCGAACTGAGCAACTTTTGTCATAAAAGTGCGTACCTAAAGTGGCTGTAGAGGCCTGTGGTGGGGTGGGGTGGGGACTAGGCGATTTTGGGTCAAAAATTAAAATTTTCAAAAGTGGTCAAATTTCGAGTCAAATGAAGGCCCGCATCGAACTGAACAACTTCCGCCATAGAACCACCCAACCAAACTTGCTGTGTCGGATTTATATACTTGCTTTCTCAACCGGAATTTAAACGACAGACATAGGCCCAACACACATATTATCCCCTTTTGTGCGGAGCATTTTTGTTACTTGTATATATATATATAAATTAATTCATTGTTAGGGATACTATGCAGGAAAAATTATACTTATATAAATTCAGAAAAAGGTTGCACAAGCCCGCCGATTCCCCTTTCAAATTATGTAATTGTTGGTAGAAGATGCTTAATAATAAATTGAAATAAAACCTTGTCACATATATACCTTTGCTATTTCAGAATTATAGTGCACTGCACTTAAAATTTAAAAATCCAGATGCAGCTAATCAAAAAGGTAAAATTTATTTCAACTGGTAGAAATTCGAATTCGTTTAATTCTACTTTCTTTGAAAAGTGTGAAAAAGACTAGCCTTTATATGTTTAATGAGTGAAAATTTAAATATTGCAACGAGACAAAAAAATCTCCAAAATAGTGCAAAAATTTGCATTCTCACAAAATTCCAAGAACAAATTAATTAAGTAATTACAAGCTAAGGTCACCCATGGGCAAAATTTAAAAGCTGAAGACTAGTTTTTAAAGCTGATGTAACCTATGTAAGCTCATAGCCAAATTCAATCAAGTTTCACAATAATTTAGACAAGCAGAGCAATTTTTTGAAAATTATTCCGCTTTTTCTCTTGAATATATATATATATATATATATATATATATATATATATATATATATATATATATAAACAGAATAAAAGTAAACTAAAATTATAATAGTTATCTTAAACTGAATAATAATAGATATCTTAGCTAAATGTCGCCGGCATTTTTGCAACAATTTATTTTTGATTTAGTGTTTTGAAAATGCTGTAACTTTTCTTGGAGCTCTAGTTGATTATGACCAAAAATTGTCTGTCAAATCAGATAAAAACTAAAAAAGCTCTTCTAACAATTTTGATGCTTGCAGATATTTTGTGGAATTAATATCTATGTATCAGTGGCGCAGCCAGAACTTTGTGACGGGGCATGCGGACCAGGTTTGTCAAAATTGGGTCTGTCCTCCAAGGTGTTTTGCTGGACTTTTGTTTTCTAATTGAAGGGGGCATAAACGACCCTCCCTCCTCCCAAAATTGGCCTCCAAAAAGTTTTTACCCCGTTTGGTAGTGGTACGGGTACCCAATTTGCGGTAAAAATTGCTCAGAAGGTCAAATTTTCAAAAGATTCCCAAAAATTTGCTTTTAAGCATTGAACTGAATCTGCTCAATTTTTCCACTAAAACTTAACTTTTTCAGTGAATACTAAAACAATGGCGCTGTTGAGGACGGTTTCATGCGGATGAAACCACAAGCCATGTCCAGAATACCAGGAGCTGGGGTTTGATGTCCCTTCCCCCAGCAGTTGAGAAAGTGTAAATTTAACAGTATATAATTGAAGAATGAAAATCATTGCGGTAATTGCAATAAAGCTGCGGTAGCTCCCAGCTAAATAAGAAAGCTTTTTAGAATAGCAAAGGCGTAAAATATATTTTTAGAGCACAGTTGTGAAAATTTTGGAAAATATATATTTTGTTGTGTAAAAATTAGTTTTTCACTCTGTGAATTATATAATTTTTGTGGAGACTTTGATTTTACATAAAAATCCTGCTCCAATTTACAGACAAATAAAAAAAGAAACAAGCTAAATTGGCATGAATGGTTTGCCGCTGCTTCTTTCTGTAGGCAGCAAACTTTGTAGCGTCGATTTTCGGGAAATGGTTGCCTCTGAAAGGGTAGTTGGGATAAGGAACTTTTCTAGAAATGGTTGCCCTTGAAAGGGCAGTTGGGATAACTAATTTTTCACTAAATATCGCTAAATGTTACTTATAGCAAATCCACCAGCTCAACTTCACTACCGGCTTCGAAAAAAGCACTGATATTAGGCTTTTCTAAACAATTTGCTCACTTTTGCGGACTCCAACAGCGTAGCATTTGGCTATATCTCGAGATCCACGGGAGCTAGAAACATTTCGATTGCAGATTTGGAATCTGCGTCCCCGAATTACCCTATGGCCGACTTTTCAACCAAATCGGACATTAAACGTTTTTATCCATTTTTGACACCTTCACCTGAAAATGGTTGCCCATAAAAGGGCAGTTGGGATAAGAAATTTTCTACTAAATATTGCTGAAAGTTACTTTACTCTTCTTTTTAAAGGGTGTCCTAGCAAATCCACCGGGCTAAACTTGACTAATGAGTTCAAAAAACACCGATATTAGGCGTTTCTGGGCAGTGTGCTCACTGTTGCGGTCTCCAACAGTGTAACTTTTGGCCATATCTCGAGATTCACAAAAGCTAGAAAAACTTCGATTGCAGATTTGGAATCTACGTCCCCGAATTACCCCAGGACATGCTTTTCAACCAAATCGGAGAGAATAAGTTTTCGACCATTTTTGAGAATCGCCTTGCCAGAGAACCAGAACCCCCCTTTAAACCAGAACCATTTTAAAAAATTAAATTCCCTGCCCTGGTCGACTGGGTGGGTCTAGAGCGATGAAATTAAAATGGGCCAGGTTTGGGACCAACCCCCACATACCCACCAAATTTCAGCTCCGGGCGTTGAGCCTAGCTTGAGTTAATAGGGGGGGGGGGGACAAGAAGAAGAAGAAGAAGAAGAAGAAGAATAATAATAATAACACGACGAGAATAAGGGTTTGCCCTTTTCCTTCGGAAGTAGCGGCAAACCAAAAATTCTTGACTTTGCCGCGAGAAGCGGCGAAAGCAGGAAATACTGAGAAATGCTATGTTTGAAACATTTTTATTTTTTTGCGCAGTTTTCTTTTAGTTAAACTTCAAATACAGCAAAGTCACCTGTCTAGTTTTAAGGGTGGTCCATTTTTGGCTGATTTTTCGACCGTCTCCAATTTTCCTCATTTTCACATATTTTGCTGTCCGATTGGTAGATTTTAACGAGTTTTTAAACATAAAGTTGGATCTCTTACGGTTAATAAGTAATTTCACCTCAAAGTTGATGTTAGTATGTG
>JASAND010015375.1:0-93066 GCA_030248195.1 Trissonchulus latispiculum | reverse complement strand
GGGGCTGTGCTTGCACAGGTACTCGAAGAAAATGAGCACCCTGTTGCCTTCGCTTCTCGAAGCCTCAACGCAGCAGAACAGAACTATACGATAACCGAAAAGGAATGTTTGGCCGTAGTCTTTGCCGTAAAGACCTTTCGCCATTACCTATATGGACATCATTTCACCCTTATCACTGATCACTCTGCGCTGAAGTGGCTTCTGACTACCAAGAATCCTTCGGGAAGAATAGCCCGTTGGGCTCTACTACTGCAAGAATTCGACTATGAAGTCATCCATAAGCCAGGTCGAAGTAACCGTGTAGCAGATGCACTCTCACGATGCAATCGGCCAAATGATGAAGGCGATAATGGGAAGTCGAACTCGGATGAGACGGCTGCAGACCTTGGAAAGCAACCGAGAAGAATAGCAGCCCTCATATGTGAAGAGAGTGACGCGGAACTTAGACAGATCAGGAAAGAACAAGAAACAGATCCGGATTTCAGGGCCATTCGGGATTATATTACCAGAAGATCAGAAGCAGGCAGCTGAGGTTGTGTTGTCTAAGCCCCGTTATGTGCTAAAGGACGGAATCCTCATCCACCTGTACCCACGACTAAGACCACGTGGTGTACTGTTGGAACAGCTTGCTATCCCGGCTGCACGGCGACATGATCTGATTTGTGCCTATCACAACTCTCCAATGGCGGCGCATTTGGGTTTCAAGAAGACGTACTTGCACTTGCTGGAGCGTTATCATTGGCCAACTATGCATAACGATGTAAGGAATCACTGTGAATCCTGTCACGCTTGTCAAATTAGGAAACATTCTGCAAAACCCAGTAGGGCTCCGTTGGTAAGCTTTCCAATCAGAGCTCTGTTTGAGTGTGTGGGAGTGGATATTGTGGGGCCCTTTCATTTGACTGAGTCAGGAATGAAGTATATCGTCGTATTTATGGACTACTTCACGAAATATCCGGAATATGCAGCTATTCCCGATCAAACGGCTGAAACCATCGCCAAAGTTTTTGTTTCCAACGTACTGTGCCGTCACGGAGCTCCAAGGCGTCTTTTATCGGATAGGGGTGCCAATTTCATGTCCACCTTGGTGGCTGAAGTTCTTGCTCTAAGTGGGACCAAGAAGATTTCGACGTCTCCTTATCATCCACAATGTGATGGGCTTGTCGAGCGGTTCAATCGAACTTTGATTGGAATGCTCACCAACTACGTCAACACGAGAAATTCTGATTGGGATCAATATCTGCCGTTGGTACTGTTTGCGTACCGTTGCTCGGAGCACGAGAGCACGCGCCATAGCCCATTTCAGATGCTATATGGGCGTACGCCATTGTTGCCCATTGATGTCGCCTTGACGACCACGGACCTAATTTATGTTGATGAACCTACTTACAGTCAACAGCTGAAGGCTCAATTGAATGCAGCTTGGAGTATTGCAGCGGACGAAATCGAGACAGCTCAATTCAGACAGAAGATCTATTATGATCGAAAAGCCGAAGAGCATACATTCAGAGTCGGAGACAAAGTATTGATCAATTTTCCCAAGCGTCAAAAACTGGCAATGCGATGGGAAGGCCCGTATAAAATTATTGACGTAATCAAGGACACTCCTAATGTTGTAGTGGAACCTTGTTATGGCCGAAAACATGGGAAAACCCAAGTGGTTCACGTGAATCGGCTAAAACTCTATCGTGAATCGTGCCAGCAGCCCTATATCGAAATTGCTGCTGCGAAGGCTGACACTCCAGAGACGATTGGGGTGAATCTCATTCCTCCCTTAACACCAGCAGAAGATAGTGAAACTGAGAAAAATGATGCCCGCCATTCCTTGGTACCTTTCGCGGAACACGAATACCCGTCCTGAAGATATCCCCTTCGTCAGAGGAAAGCCCCTGACCGTTATTTTCCCCAATAATTTATGTATTGATGTAACTCTTTTATACTATAACTTGAAATCATGTGTACATTTAATTAATTTTTGTTAAAAGAAAAGGAACTGGTGTGATATTATCCTCCTCTTAAACCAGCCTATGTGAATATCATCCCTCACGTCTTTTATTTTCTTTACAGTACAGTATTTCCCCTTCTTATAACTGGTCTTTAGTACCTATACTTTCTGCATACACTTTACTTCTCTTTCGGTCTTCTTTAATACAGTAGCAGTAGATCAAACCTTAACATAAATTCCTTTTCTTTCTCAGTATAAATGTTCATCATACACACATTTGTCATTATTATAATCACCTGATGCCGCCTAGGTGGCCATAGGTGTTCTAAATGGAAACTATTGCAATAGTGCGTCCACGTAAACGACAACATAAATCAAACTCTACATTGCCAACAGCATAATTCTACTCATAAATAGGTCTCGCGTACTTCGGTCGCTCAACTTTAATTACTTTCTGTTTTCATACAGTCCCGATACAGTGGTCTAACTAAATTCTATTTTCCCAATGCACTGATATGTAAATTAGTATAGTTCTTTTTCTAAAACGCTTACCTGTCTATTTTCTCTAACCGTCTTTCTATTTCCCTTCTTTCTTTTATTACCGTCTAACGTGTCTATTTTACTATGCATCTTAGCACACGGTGCAAAAATTGTTTTTCTCTGCAAGTATGGGAGTTTAGTGACGATGTTGTCACTATACAGTCTAATCAAGCTTGTTCTGTATGCGGACACACTATTTCAATGGGCTTTCACAACTCATTGACTGCTTTTAATCAGGACTCTTCGGGGGCAACTTTGAATTTTGTGACTCCGTTCCCTTCTGGTTTTCCATCGCATTTCGGCACAAATCCCTCTAGCGGGATTTCCTATGTCCCTATGGCCAATGCCTTAGCTAATCGGTTCCCTATGTCAGCGGCCCACCAAACCCTGCCGCCCAGCATGCTTTCCTACAGCGCCAGACAGTCATCTGTTCAGCTATCCCAGCCACCGGCTCCGGTCCCGGCTCCTGTACCGGTCCCTACGCCGGTTCCAATTACGGGCCCCGCACCGGGTCATGCAGCAGGTATTTCATACCCTTATGTGGTCCAAAGTCCGGTAACTCCTACTTTGGACGAATCCAGATTTTCAAATCTAACTCAGGATGCGGCCCCCTTTTCGGAGCCCCAGCAGCTTACTGTTTCGACAGTTAATGATCAGGCAGGAACTTCGCGCTCCGAGGCTCCACCACTTCCTTCCTATGTGGTTCCAAAACTTTCTGCGGGTGTTGGGCGCGGCCGACACACTCAGAAGGATCCAGGTCCATTGGCTCCAGGCCTACAACGGCGGAACTCCGCTCCGGTTGCTGACTTGCCACCTGCTACCAGTTCCAAGCGGCCAATTCCTGAGAAGGAACCTCGACCAGCCTCGTTAGCTCCTTCTACCTCTGCCCCGGACGTGGACACTCCGGCTCATTCTAGCTCTCAGCCGGCTTCTCCCGGATCTCCACCCCCGGCCAAACGACGACCCAATCCTCCGAAGCCCCGTTGTCCCATCTGTCATCTCACCTTGGATGGTCCGTGCCTCTGTCAGAAATGTAACAACTGTGGGCGAACCGAGAGCGACCACTCCAATATCCCTTCGAAGTACTGTAAACGCTTCACCCCGCGACCGATTCGTCGGTACTGCAGCTATTGCCGAAAATCGCGAGGCGACACCGGCCTTTGCCGGTGCATCCTATACTGTCAACGCTGCAGCGGCACCGACTGTCGCTGTGAGCATCCGCGGCGCGATTTTGCCACGTATAATTACGATGACGAGCTTCATCGCCACTACGAGAGAGAAATCCACTTCCATTTCACCTCCCTTCGCCACCAACCTCCTGATGTTCGGCCGATGTCCCTACGTGAACTTATCAATCAGCCTAAGGCTTCCTATCTCTTTTTGGCCGCATGCCTCAAGGACAAACTTGTTCAACGTGACCAAAACTGTCAACTGGATCTACATTACCAAGTGGCAGTGACATTACCCCTGGCGTAAACCAGGAAGCTATGACCGCGGCTTTGCAGCAATTCTACACCACAATTGCTGACAATGACGATCGACGGTTCTTTCTTCGTATTTGTTTTGCCTTTTGGCTTGTTTTCAAGCCACCTACTGAGAACCGACAGGCTCGGCTGCGGTTCATTCGTCAACTGGCCAACATTCTTTCCGGTGGTGTAGGTGACTCTTTGCCAGCGGAAGCTACTGCTTCGGTCCGCAGGGCACATGCCCTGGTTCATCTCTACTCTGACCACTTGATCCATTGTGTCCTCTCGGCTCTCCATTCTCTCTACCAGGAGGGGTATTTGGACGAATTGGACGTTCCCCTCTCTGAAGGGTTCCGACTTTTCCTGCGGTCGTCCCGGGAGAAAGCCCTGAAAACTTATGCCCATGATGGTCTCTATTTGACCAGCTTAAATGAGACTCACACGGTTTGCTATGGTATTTCCAGGGGCCGCCAGCCTTATGTCTATGTTATCTGCCCCAACAAGTAACTGACGATATTTTTTCTAACTGTGGAGGTACTTTTGCTTTTACTTGTTTTTTTCTTTTGTTTTTAAGGGCCGAGGACGTCCCTCCTCAAGGGGAGGCAAATGTAACAAG
This sequence comes from Trissonchulus latispiculum, assembly GCA_030248195.1. Taxonomy (NCBI): domain Eukaryota; kingdom Metazoa; phylum Nematoda; class Enoplea; order Enoplida; family Ironidae; genus Trissonchulus; species Trissonchulus latispiculum. The sequence goes on along the minus strand of JASAND010015375.1, from coordinate 88,499 downwards.
TAACTAGTTGCCGAAACAACCGTCAGCATTAATCATTCTTAATTTCTTTAAGTTTTGTTTTTCGTCAATTAGGGCACACCAAACTTTGTTAAACTTCATGCCCCAATTCTTTTAATTGCCCTAAAACTATTCTCTTAACGTCATCAAACTTCAACTATAAACTTTCTTACAAATTCTCCATGGGGCATTCTATCAGATTCTGAACTTTAAGATTGTCTTTTCTTGCGCTCTGCGCTACCAACTCTTACTGTGCACTGTGTACACTACTCAAGTGCTATGCACGATCAACTAACCTCTGCCTAAATCTTGTGCTACACTATGCCTAAACCGACCGTCCTCGGCTCTTCTGTTTGGTACCTAACCCACTCGTGGGATAGCTTTTCACCCGTTCTTACTCAGAACCTTTAGGGGTACTGCTCAGTGCTACGTAACAGTTGTTGTAAACCTCATCTTAGCTTGTTCGCAAGCCTCGTACATAACTTTGCCATTGCTGTCCACTGTCTGTCTGTACTTGGTTCCGCCGACTTGACGGCAAGGGACATTAAATCCAACCTTTCTCTGACTCCTTGTCCAGCTAGGTCCAACTAGTCCAAGCCGCCGCGTTACAAGTTTATGCATGCAAAATTACAATAAACAAGTCTAATTGAAAATTTTTTGACCCCGGCGCAAAATTTTCGTTGGCTGTATAGGCCACGTCGCATCCATTGCCCATGTATGTGTGATTTCAACTAAATTAACAAGTTAATCCTTATGGATGTTTCTAATTAAAATTTGGGCAGTTTAAGGATTTCCAACAATTTGTAGTCGACTTAGCTACTTATAATTTCTCTGTAAAGTTCTGTCTGCAGAATTGCAGCCGTACTCTGTACCTTTGTTTTAGTGAGTCTCTGAGTTTCAGCTTTTATTGTGCCTTCATTAAAAGTTAGTTTAGCTCTAGCCTTGAGCATAACATATGTGAGTAATGAAATCGTAGTAACAAGAAGAAGCCTAAAGCCCATGATGAAAAACAGTTCCTAGATGAAAGGAATTAACCACAAGTTTTCCAATCTAGCTAGGAATCTTCAGCCTCCAACTAAGTAATATTACAGTATGACCTTTGGGTGAGAGGAGCAGACGAATCCGCGTCCGGCTGAAGATTCCCTTCTTGCTGTGGTCGATGCAGTTGGCGATTATCATTGCATGTGCTCCCTCCAGATGCTGACCAGCATAAGAAACAGATGCTAACTTTGCGGGGCATGGCTAACTATATTTCTTCCTGTTTTATCTTCCTTAAAATCCTTGAAATATGCTACTGATATTGTAAGTCACTTTATGCCATCTATTTCGGGTGTTCCTTTTTGGTCCGCTTCCGGACTCCCCCTCTTTGACCCCTTTCCTAAGACGTGTGCTGGACTTGCTGAAGGCATCTCCCCATATGGATTCGCTCCACCGACGGCAATAGAAGAAGTAGTTTGGAGTTGTACATTTTAAAGAGGGTAGCTCTCCTCTGTTTTCTAAAGTGAACAGGAGAGTTGTTGACTAGCTGTATTTTCTGCTCAGCTGGTCGGAACCGGCCAGCTGGATCGAAGCAGGCCCATCGGCTGGCTGGTCGGCGAAACAGCGTCAGCACTGGTCCTTCTCCACAATTTTCAGTACATGTTACAAACTTTGTTTGACTATAAATACATTATATGACGTGTATACTTACTCTTTATTATGTCTCCGTCAAACTAACAAAGATACACCATGTTGATCGAATATATAGAAACGCCTTTTTTCAGTAACTAATGTGTACATAAATCTGCACATATAGGAAAATGAAAACAATGATTCTGTACAGATTTAATCCCGGTTCTTTATAGATTTGTAATTTGAAAAACGTTTCTGTACAGATTTAATCGTTTGTTCCTCAAAAACTGTGCACAAATGTTTCACAGCTAATATAAATCTGTAAGGACTCTATCTAATCTTGCTTGTGACTGCATAAGTTTCAACGCTTTCATTACTTAAAGTTCTCATCTCATTTCTTTGTACATTCTGTGCAGATGTTAATGTTTAGAAATCTACCCATTAAGTGTATATATGTATAATTTGGTCTCTGATTCAAAATGTCTGTACAGAGTCTATATAATTTTTCAATTACTCCATTGTTTTCAAACACTGATTTTATTGGAAATGATTTCTATTGCGTGTGGCGACTCCCACAAAGGCAATGCCGATGTCATTGTATTAATAAGGTATTAATTTGAAATAGGTGTTTGAGTCTCCTCCACAGTGCGAAAATTCTGAAATTTAGGGGTTTTTTGCCATGGGGATCCCCCTCCATCAGAGCTGACCAATAATTTTACGCTACGTTTCGTAATTTCTTTAAAAAAGTTGACCGCTTTAGGGGTAGGGGTGGCCAAAAAGGCCGCCAAAAGACAAAAATACCTAATTGTTGGCCGTTGCGACTAGCAGCCCACCACCACCCGGGGGGATCCCCCCAGTTGGGGAGGGGGGGACGACCCCCTCAACCTTACACCTATGGTGGAGGGTGCCTCCCCCATTTTTCGGATCCCCCCTCCACTTTCGGAGCCCCCCACTTTGACCCTCCCACTTTTCGGCAAGCCCCCCCCACTTTTTTGAGGGGCGCCCAAAAGTGTCGAAAAAGTAAGTTTTTGAGGTCAATTTTTCAAAACTTTTCTGAATTTGTAGCTAATTTATAAGTTATAAAGACTTATAAGTTAATTTTAAGCATAAGAACAGCGATTTTTTGTGTTTTTACCTACAAATGCAAATTTTTCGCTAAAAAATCATTACTCTTTCTGTTATAGTTTCTTGGTGGATTCCACTCTATGAGATGAGGTTTTGCAATACTCTTTACACCTAGGTTTAAAAAGTTTCACTTTTAAAACTGGAATTATAGATAAGGAAATTACTTGCTTGAATATAACAGCTAGAGCCAACACCAGACGTGGACTAATAGCTGTTATTGGGTAGAGCATACTGACAACTTGTATAACTTGTGTAATGCTTGTATGTTTACAATGTCCGGGTATGTTACCGTCTGTAAGGCACTAGTTGTTGGGTTGCATAGCTAAACTTTTCACAGCCATGTGACGACTCCCACCCAACTTGATATTTTACTTGTAAAAGTAACTAAGAAATGGGTAATTTTAGCCATTTCCATTAATCTTAGTCTTGGTACTAAAGAAACGTAAAGAAGCTGAAAAAAATTTAAACTGAATTCAAATTCAATTCAATGCACATTTATGCAAACTCTAAGCTTGACATGATCCACCTCCCTGAAGGTAGCAGTGCCACTTAATGAGCCAACGCTGGAATTGATTGATCCAGCAAGCAAATGTGTTGAACTGAATGAGCCACAGACTAATTTGATTGAGCCGGTCGCAGTTAGTGAGAAAAATTACAGTTTTCAGTGGCACTGCGTACTTCAGGTCAACAGTGCCACTTTTGATCCATGTGCTTATACTTACGCTATAGATACATATTGACATGTTGCTATTGAGCCACTGCTTAAATCTTAGAATTTTGCTTTTAATTTAATAAAAATTGCAAAACGAATTAAATTATTTTCCATGAATGGTGGATAACAGGCATGCTATAGACTGGCTTTACTATATGATTTCGAATTAAAGCGGTCGGGGAAGCCGCCTAGCTGCGCAATCGGAATCATGGTTTCCTTGGGGTGGGGGGAGCAGAGGTGTAAGGCTGGGGGGGGGGGGGTAGCCTCCCCAGCCGTTTTCGGGGGGAGTCGCGCCGAAAAATAAAAATGGCCAAAAATGTGTATTTAAGGTTAATTATTCAAAAATATCCAAATTTTTGACTTAAGTTTAAAGCATAGGTGTGGCTAAAAAAGTGGGGGTGGGGGTTCAGAAAAAAGTAGGGGAGGGGGGTTTGGCGAAAAAGGGGGTGGGGGGGGTCGCAAAAAGTCGATTTGGGGGGAGGGGTAAGAAAAATTTTCGAGGGGGGGGTCGGCGAAAAATTGGTTTTTGGTTAAAAAATTGAAAAATTTTCTCAATTTACAGCTATTTTTAACGATTTTTAGCTTAATTAAGCGAATTCTAGCAATTTTTCGCTAATTTTTGGAATTTTTTGGAAAAATTTCGAATTTTTAGCTAAAAACTTTCAAAAATTTAGGTAGGGGTTAGAAAATTTTTAGGGGGGAGGGGTCTGAAAAAATCGATTTGGGGGGAGGGGTAGGAAAAAAGTTTTAGGGGGAGGGGTCCCCCCCACCCCCCCACCCCCTAACACACCTATGGTTTAAAGTGATTATTATTGCGAGAAATACACATAGTTTCCATTGGGGAGGAGGGCACCCCCGCCCCCAAAAATTTTGGGCCCATTTACCCCCCCCCGAGATTTTTTACTTACCCTCCCCAACCTTCGGGTACCCCCCCCCCCCGAACACACCCAGCGATTTTTGGACCCAAAAAGTTAGCTAAATTCTGCCCAAAAATGGTAGTTTTGTGAAACATTTTCCTCAAATTTTGACTTCAAATTGCTTTTAAACAGTGTAAAAACGCCTAAAACGTTTAAAAACAAGCCTTATTTTGAAGGAAAAAGGTTAAAATTCAGAAAATTTTGCATTTTTAGCCATTTTTTGGAATTTCTCAAATTCAAATTCAGGGCAGGGGTTCGGGGGGGTTACCCTCCATCACATTTCGGGGGTCGGGGTTGACCGACCACCAAAGTTCCAAGATTTAACCCCCCCGAGACCCAAAGTTCCAGGGAAACTATGGAAATACACGTCTTTAACTATTATGACTACTGACTCAATATTTACCTTATTTTGGACTTGCAGAAACATGTTGCTTAAAATCACTGGCTAACATACAGTAGGTGTGGCTGGGGGCATAGGTGGAATTGGGGGAGGTTTGTGGGGGTACCCCCCCCCCCCTGGGGTAGTCGCGCCAACGGCGCGAAAAATTTGCAAAAAATCGGGTATTTTTAAGGTTAATTTTGCTAAAGTTTTCAAAAATGTCCAAATTTATTCTTAAAGTGTTCATTATTGCTTGAAATACACGTTTTCAGTTTTATGGACTTTCTGACTCAATATTGACCCTATTTTGGAGTTAGAAACATGCTGGCAATCAAGTTTTCGAGTTGAAAGGCCCCATAGGTGTAACGGAGATTTGGGGTGGGGGGCTCCCCCCCCAACATTTTCTGGGGGGGTCCCCTCTGGAGACCCCCCCAACCCCCCCAGGACCCCCCAACCCTCCCCCAAAAAAAGTTTTCAATTTTTATGTCAAAAATCGCATTTTCAGCCGTTTGTAATACCAATAAACATCGAATCATGAAGTAATTTTAACATTAGACAGTGGTTTTAAACTCTAAAACTTGATTGTCCAGGTGTTTCTAAGTTCAAAAGAAGGCTAACATTTAGTCAAAAAGTCCATAAAACTATTAAAAACGTGTATTTCTCGCAATAACAAGTACTTTAGGCCAAAAGTTTGGACTTTTTGAAAATTTTTGCAAAATTTACCCTAAAAATACCCTTTTTTTGGCCAATTTTCGCGCCTTCGGCGCGACTACCCCCCCCCCCCGGTTGGGGGGACGGGGACGTCCCCCCCCCAAAACTTTCTGGGTGGGGGGGTTGAAAAAATGAAAAAATCCAACCCCCCCCCAACTTACACCTATGAAAGGCCCTGTCTAATGTTAAAATTAGTCAATGGTTGGATGTTTTTTGGCATTAGCAATGGCTGAAAATGCGATTTTTTAGCTTAAAAATTGAAAAAATTTTTGGGGGAGGTTTGGGGGGTCTTGGGGGAGGGTTTGGGGCATATATCGGTCTAACGGGGATTTGGGTTGGGGCCCCCCTCCCCCGGAATTTTGGGGGGGCCCCTTTTTAGACCCCCCCCCCAAACCTCCCCCAAAAACGTTTTCTATTTTTATGTCAAAGTCGCATTTTCAGCCATTGCTAAAGCCGAAAAACATGAAGTCATGAAGTAATTTTACCACTAGGCAGGAGTTTTAAACTCGAAAAGTTGATTGCCATCATGCTTCTGAGTCCAGAATAAGGTCAATATTAGGTCTAGAAGTCCATAAAACCGTTATACACGTGTATTTCTCGCGATCATAAACACGTTAAGTTAAAATTTGGACTTTTTTGAAAAATTTTGCAATATTAACCCTAAAAATATATACCCTTTTTTGGTCAATTTTCGCGCCGTCGGCGCGGCTACCCCCCCCCCCCCCCCCAGTTGGGGGGGGGCAGGGGTCCCCAAAAATTTCTGGGGGGTTACCGCCCCCAACCTCCCCCCAATTATATACACCTATGGTTTGGGGGAGGTCTTAAAAAGGGGCCCGCCCCCAAAATTAGGGGGGAGGGGATCTCCCCCAACTCAAATCCCCGTTACACCTATGGCTGGGGGGCATAGGTTGTACCACCTGTTTAGGTTGGGGGGGGGGGGTAAAAAGTCCAAATCTGGCTTAGGCCAAGTCACGTGACCACTCCAGATCCGAAATTACTCCGCCAAATTGTTTGTTCTGTGCTTACTAGACCAATAGAACACAAAATTAGTGGATTCCTAGCTTCCTGGTATCAATAATAAGGGTTAAGCATATTGGCCTGGGTGGTAGCCACTTTGGACCCGGGGCCGAGAACCAAAATTCGAAGTTCAGCCTGTGCAAAAGAAACTTGGGGGTCCAAATTTTTTTACAACATAGACTATGCTCTATTTATGCATGAAAAGAAAAATTTCCGAGCTATATCCGGTGGAGATTTTTTGTGAACAAGTGATTTTTTGTGAATTCGTTCTTATTTTTAGTATATAGTAATAAATAAAGTAGTAATAAAATTTTATATTACTCACGCTACACTAGGGCTACCGGCATGAAATTTGCACGATATGTAGACGGGGTCACTACCGTTCCATACGTACCAAAAGTTTTTCGATCGGACTTCATTTGCGAAATAGCCAGCAAAAGCTCGATTTTTGATTTTGTTTGTGAACATTGCTACAGAAACGGCTGTGAAAATGCGACTTTTGGCATAACACTGGCATTGTCGTGAAAAATTAACAAAATATCGTGTTAGTGTTCCACGACAATCGTCAAACATCCGCGATTGTCGCGAAAAATCTTTGCACGACTTATCGTCAATATTCTACGATATTCGCGGGCTAGTCTCGGCGACACGACGCCAAATTTCTGCGATAATTGCTGAATTTTCGCGATTGTCTCTAGACGAATAATTAGCGACATGTCGCTGAATGGTCTTATTTTAAATGAATGTATATACTGTATGAGGGGATGAGAACTTTTGCCCCCCCCTTAGAATTTTTGACATACACTCCCCCAACTTTTGGGCAAAAACCATATATAGGTGTGCTTGGCGGGGATCCCTCCCTCCAATGGAGGGGTCGCCGGCCCCCTCCATAAAATGTTTTGCTACCCCTCACCACAAACCGGCTTTTGGCCGAACCAGCTGACCCATAAAAATTTTCATACCCCTAGCTAATACGTATATTACTTTAATTTACAGGTGTTCTGTATTTTAGGTTTAATTTGATCCCTCTGCTGGCCTTTTGGCCTCGATGTTTTTTTATATTATTAAGCCCATGCAGCGTGATTTTCAAAGACTGCAGCACCTGGAACGTATATATATTCTATATATGGACTTTTTAAAATATGTGTGCAGTCTAAGAAAATCTGTTTTTGCATGAGAGAATTGACTACAATGAAACATATATATAGATGTGGTTTTAGAGGCTTTTCTCCGGACCGTGCCGCACTCCGTGGATTTTGTACGGTATGTACATAACTTTATTTGCATTTGCATTAGTAATTGGCGCTGGGTAATTTTGTATCCGGATAGCCGTTTGTTTTTTGGTAACTTATAGGCATTTGTAAATGCCCGTGTCGGTTGCCCGTGCAAATGCATGTCGGTTCCTTTGAAGTTTGTTTAAATTAGCTTATCTTACGCATGCATGAAGATCAAAAGCTGCAATTTTTACGAAGTTGTGTATAATGATGAGACGCAAAATGTAGCGCACTGGCTTGACTTGATTCTGCTCACAGCTTTCGCTAGCCTGGATTAAACCCTCCAAAAGTGTCCAAACAGCCCACTTTTGGGGTTTAAAGAGGGATAACTTTCACAGACAGCATTTTTGAGCGATGACCCAATTATAACTTTTACTCAGCGTGATGAAAGCTTTCAAATAAGCCCATGTTTGTAGCGATTGGAGCAACTTTTATTTTTCGGGATATGGGCCCGTTGGAACAACGTGCCGCCCCAAATCCGCATAATTAATACATATTCGCGTTCTCCTGAACGAGACCTTTCATTTGATACCAAACTAGACTACTTTTCGTTTATTTTTTCTTTTCCTACAGTTTCTAAATTTTCTGAAATTTGAAATTCTAAAATTTTAGAATTTTTAAAAATTTTTAAAATCTCTGACTTCTGAGCTTTCAGAAAATATATACATTGCCATACTTAATTTGAATAATAAACTCTCCACAAAATTCACTCTTTTGGTCCAGTTTAAGTTTGCTAGACTATAGTATCGTAAGCGAAAGTTTTTGAAAGGTAGCAGTCCTTCAATCAAATTCACAGTATTTTGTGGCACGGATTATTATGAATGTAGATTAGTATATTTGATTGGAAATCCTATTAAAGTAGCTACACCGTATATAAATTTAATTTCATTTTCCTCATTTTATCTTTACTTTTTATCGATTTATGCAAAATTTCAGGGCTGCATCTTTCATGCAGCGAAAATCGTGGGTAATTTCAAAGAGAACCCCCATCGCGGAATATTCTTACAACTTGATCGGTCTATATAGCTAAAATTTGGTATGGCTAGGTTTTCGACATCTGACTTAAAATATAAAATTTTGCAATTTCGTGTGCCACAGTATGTAAGTTTTCAGCAATGTTCGAGATTACATTTTTTGGTTTTTGTCGGTAATCCATTCCTCGCGAAACAAAAAATGGAGCTTCGCAAATTTGATAAATTTTGCTATATTGTACTCACTCGAAAACATACTATACCCTCTAGGTCCCTAGCATACCTATACCAAATTTTAGCTCGGTTGCTCAAGCTTACAAATTTTGAACCGTGTGGAGAGACTGGAAAACACCCAAAACTCGCGACTCTCCACACAATGCATCGCCGGTGGCCAGACTCACAATATTAGTGTCCGTAATGGTGAGTTCGAACGGAAGATGCTGGGTGTATAAGCTGGAGTAAATTTATTGGTTAAGGGACTGGGTATGAACAAGTATAAGCAACTTGTTTTGGCTGTAATCATTAGGAGTATATCAGGAAATATGACAAGAGTATAGTATTAGCAGACAGCACAATATTCACTGACATACAGTACAACAGGAGACCTTGGCTCCATAGATTTGTCGAAATACCCTATACTACAAACACTAATAACAATTTTAAATCTCAAATTTATTAAACAATATCTTACAAGGCATTACAACAACAACAACAACAAGCTTAGACAAGCCTCCTAGTAGCTAAGGTGTCGCATTTCTAACCTGGGTTGGCGGGTGGACTGAAATAGCATGAACAGTCGTTTTAGCAACAGCATATTTCTTGATTCCAAAGCAATGCAGGACAGCGGCCCGGAATTTCTTATACTTAAAGGCGTACACGAAAATATTGAGACCTGAATTTAGCGCAACCATGGGGTGAGAGTAAGTTATGGCGCTGCTAAACAACTGGCTTAACCAGTTGTCGTCTTTACTGGCTATTTGCATTAACGCTGGCAATGTAACAAGTAGCGCTGTGAGAACAACAATAATTCCAATGGTTTTGGTTACTTGCAGTTCCCTTTTGAACGAACTTTGACCTCCTTCTGTGCTGGCCTTTCTGCTAAGCAAAATAACGACAACCAACGCATAAAGTATAACGCTCGCTACGCCTGCACCAATTTTCAAATACCTGGTAACAACATAATAGTCGGAAGTTATGACGTATGAAGTGTAACACATGTTTGATACAACGATACCTTTCATGTGCAGTACTATTGCATTTGTAATACCTACAGCAGTTACAACTGCACAAATGGTGAAGCAGATAGCTAACAACATAAACGCATAACTGAGTCCCAGCTTGGCGTAGTGCTTAAATATTGCCACAGCAATTAATCTGTCTACGCCCACTACAGCTGACATAAGTATGGATGCTGTTGTCCCAAATATACGCAAAATTACACCCAACCGTGACAAACAGTCAATCAGGGATGTTTCACTGTCTTCGAGGCATAGCATAGTCACAATTAGTCGGTTCATACCATCAGCTATGTAAGACAACCCAACAATCTCGTCGGCAACTAAAACAAACAATTTAGGAGGCCCATCAAAGATTCTAGAAAAAGAAAACACTGACTGACTGAGTTCAATATCTTCCTAAAATCAGTTCTTATTCTAACGGTCGGTAGTCGTTTACTACAAGACTGGCCAAGTTGCATTCTTAGTCGCTAGTCTAGTTTTGCAGTTCCTTTCCAGACGGAGACAAGCTTTCTGAGGCTGAACCCTTCCTGACGTGCCAGGCCAGGCTGCCTGGCCAGTTCCGTGACGGCCGAGTGGTAAGGCTTTCGATTAAAGATCTACGGACCTGGGTTCGAACCCCCGCTGCCACCAGGCTTTCACAAATCACTTTGAGCAAGGGACTAAGCACATATCGGTTCGCCGTGGGCTGCAGCCAACCCAGCTGTCTAGTCTTAACTGGTCGGTAAATGGGTACCACTGCGTTGGGAAGGTAGCAGGAGTCTGTGTTCTGGCGCAATGACTGATGAAGGGCTGGCCCCCCTTTCACAAATGCAGTCAACATTAGAGTTGTCGCTCCTGGCTTCGCGCTGTGAATCCACAGATACGCACCGGCACCCTATAACCTTCTGTAGGTTGGAGGTCTCCCCAGGGGTTTCTTTACCTTTACTTTTTAACAGTCTGAGACCCACTGGCTAGTAGATTGGTTGGTTAGTGGATTAGGCGACCAAGCCTGAAACAGCTTCAGGAACTATGTCAAAAATAAAATCGTGTACCCATTTTATTTTACACGAGTTCCGCTCCGCACATTTTTCAAATTATTACACCCTTTTAACACAATTCTTTTTGCTGCTGCCTTTGTGCTTTTCCATTTTTACTTTTTACTTTTAACTTTTTACTTTTACGTTTTTACTAGTAATATCACGCATGCGTTTAGAAAGCTACTGTACTATTTTGAAGGTTTCTTCTTGTTATTCAGCTACACAGACTGACTTGAAAAGGTTTACGAAAAGCTTGTTGAGAACACCGCCGCTTACACGATTTTTACACGATTTATATCGTGTAACCAAATCGTGTACACTATAAATTTTCAGCTTATTTTTGACACAGTTACAATCCATCAGATTTCTTGGTTCACTGCAAGTCAATTGAAATTTCTTTGGCATTCCTGCAGCTTAGTGCCTGCTGAGTCTGCATTTTATTTTCCAGAACAGATTTCAAGTAAACTAACAGGAAATATCAAGGTCAGTTAGTTATTATTTGATCAAGTACATCTGACAAACAATGCTAGAACTTTCTAAGGAGCAGCTGAAACAACGACGTCAAGGGTCTAAGCTTAATGCTTCAAAGATAATCAAGGAGGTTTCATAAATTTGGGAATCCAAATTGGAGAACACACCAGTAGCGAGCAACTTATCCATTTTTCAGGATACGTTGCATAAATACGAGAGTACCATTGCAGAACTCAACGACAATATTTTAGCTCAATGCGAACCCGACGAACTCGAAACAGAAACTGTCAATTCGGTTTCGTTTACTGAGTCTATCTGCGATACTGTTAAAAAACTTACGGTAATGCTTAACGAGCTTAAATTGCAGCCATTACCTAGTAACGGTGGTCACGATAGTGCGCATGAATCTGTGGTAGGTACGACGACAGGTAGTGCCGGTATTAGGGTAAAGCTCCCTAAACTAGATCTACCAAAATTCGATGGGAACTGCCTCAAGTGGCTAGAATTTTGGGACTCATTTGATTCAACCATTGACAAGTTCAAGTATCTCAAGGGTTTGTTGAAAGGAGGTGCCTTGAACTTAGTCAGTGGGTACCGCCTCACAGCGGTCAATTACACTGCAGTAATTGACGCTTTGACTGAGCGATATGGCAATAAAGAGATAGCCATATTCTCCCACTTCGATATCTGCTTGCATGGCAGTGTTCTCAATCGAGATATCGAAACTACAGCAAACTTACGATGAATGCGAAAGGCACATTCGTAGTTTGGTATCACTGGACCTCACCGAAGACGTATTGGGACAAGTCTTTACACCAATCATCCTGTCAATAGTGCCTCGTCCAATCAGAATTGAGTTGCATCGCAAGAATGGTTCCCGGCCATGGATCATATCAAATTTGCGGGATTTGCTGCGAGAAGAATTCAAGGCCCGACAAATGGGTGAGTGGTCAATTGGTGGCAATGGTGTCAAATCTCAACAAGAGTTCACTCATACCAACAGTGCCAACAAAGGTCAACAGCAATCTTTCAACAGATATCAATCAAGGAGCCGCCTTCAACAAGTACTCTTTCCCAGACAGCTAAGTCCTCCGTAACCTGCTTGTTTTGTAAAAACTAAGCATTTCTCCGATCAGTGTGATAAGGCCAGAACTTTGAACGCTCGAAAGGCTATTGTTCAGTCTGGAAAGTACTGCTACAAATGCCTGTCAGTTCAACATATTGCTTTCAATTGCAAGAAAAGAGGAAAATGCTTTCACTGTGATCAGCTGGAACACCATAGCTGTCTATGCCCAACCAAGTACGGGAAATCTCTTTGCATCGCTTTGCAATTCTGGTGCAACGGAATCCGAATCCTCAGAACAAACGCAAGCTTCTGAAGTAGTTCAATCTTCAGTTTCGCTGAGCTGTGTCTTCATGCAAACGGCAACTGTCCGTTTCAACAAATGTTGTACAACAGCGCGAATCTTTTTTGATGGGGGCAGCTCTTGTTCCTACATTTCAACCAGATTGGCTAAAACACTGGGTCTCAAATCTTTCGGAAAGATAAGGATTTCTAATGCACGATTCGAAGATTCAATACGTCGAGCAAAGACGTAACTATGCGTGTTGACGTGGAACTTCCCACTGTCAATGGTACAATAGTTAATATCAACGCTTTTGTCGTATCTATGCGTCGACGTGGAACTTCCCACGGTCAATGGTACAATAGTTAATATCAACGCATTTGTCACAGATGTGATTACATGCCCTATTCAAAAGCTACCCTTGGATACGTCGAAGTTTTCTGTTCTTCAACGATTGACTTTAGCTGATCCGCCCAGTTCGACTGCTGAATTCGTAGATATTGATATCCTGATACGCAGCAACTTCTATTTTGATATTGTGGACGGAGAGCAAATCACTCTTAGCAATGGGCTCAGGCTTCTAGGTTCTAAATTGGGATATATCACAGCAGGGAAGATTACTGGGATATCAGATAGTCAACACGGCTTTACCGTTGTGTCCTCGCTTATCTGTCCTACAACTTACAATATAGAACGATTCAGGAATCTGGAAGATATTGGAGTGAAAGACGACAGCTATAAGAAAGACGATGAGGCGTCAGTGGAAAAGTTCAATTCCTCAATCCGGCAAGAGGGTGGGCGGTATCAGGTTGGCTGGCCATGGAAAGATGACCTTGAATGCCCTCCTGATAATTTCAAAATTGCATATTCGCGGTTAGGTTCGTAGCTACATAGAATTAGAATCCAACCACTAGTTATCGAGATCTATGATCACACTATCAAATCTCAGTTAGAAGTTGGGATTACTGAGGAAGTGATTGAGCGCTCTACCAAGTACAAGCTTCATTACATTCCGCATATTTGTGTCGTGAAGCCAGATCGGTCAACAACGAAGATTCGCATTGTTTATGATGCTTACTGCAAAGTCAACAAAGAGTCACTCAGTCTCAACGATTGTCTTCTCAGAGGTCCTGTGCTCCTCAGTGATGTTTGTGGCTTGCTGCTCAGATTCAGATGCCATGGAATTGGTATGGTTAGCGATATAGAAAAGGCCTTTCGACAGGTTTGGCTAAGATCAGAAGATCGAGATGTTACTAGGTTTCTATGGTTAAAGGATTGCCAAAAGCCATTAACACCTAGTGATCTTCAAATCCACCGTTTTACACGAATTCTATTCGGAGTGATATCGAGCCCATTTCTTCTGTCAGCTCCTGTCGAGCATCATTTGAATCAACAGTCTGCGTCAAACTCAGTTGACATTGCTAAGAATATTTACGCAGACAATGTCATTAACGGACGTGGTACTGTCCACGATTCCGTCGACTTTTATCAGGAAGCTAAGCACTTGTTTGATCAGATCGGAATGAACCTACGAGAATAGTTTTCAAACTCAAATGATGCTTTGTCGATGATTCCAGAATCAGACCGAGGGAATGGTATTACAACAAAGGTGCTAGGTCTCGTTTGGAACACTCAAAGTGACACGCTGTCTTGTCCTGAGCCGAAGTTTGGTTCTAATCAAAGACTCACAAAACGCCAACTTATTCAAGAAGTCGCAAAGGTTTTCGATCCATGTGGACTAGTTTCACCGGTCGTGGTGAAGGCGAAGATGTTGATTCAAGAAGCTTAGAAGCAGAAGCTGCGCTGGCATGATCCCTTGCCCGAGAGTATGTGCTCGGAATGGGAACCTTGCATTCAAAGCTTGCATCAAATACCAGCAATCAAAATACCGCGATATGTTTTGATGGGAAGTATCGGCCAAATCGTCCAGCTTCATTGCTTCTGTGATGCATCAAAACGGGCATATGCTGCAGCTGTGTATGTTCCGCTACCCCGTTCAAGCAAAGTATGTTTCAAGGCTGTTGATCGCCAAAACAAAGTTTTGCCCAGTGAAGCCCGTAACCTTACCAAGGCTGGAATTAATGGCGATGGTTATTTTACTACCTAAGGATAATTTGGTTTTGGTTTACTCCAACGAGATTGACGGCAACATTTTGACTCCAAATGATCTGTTGCAACGCCAAAATGATCTGTTGCAACGCCAATCATCAAGGTCGTTTCCATCAGAATTCATGGATGACGACTACAACCCGACACCATCACTTGCTAGCGAGCTGGTTCTTAACTGGAAAGAACAAAACAGACTGGTAAATCGGTTCTTGGATATCTGGAGATCAACTTCTCATTAGTCTCAAAGAAATGTCTTTCAAAACCAAATCAAGAGGTTTAGTGAAGCAAATGCCCAGCCTAAATACAGTTGTGCATATCAATGATAAGCCACCAAGATGTCAGTGGAAGTATGGAGTAATCACGAAGCTCCACACTTCTAATGATGGCGAGATCCGGTCAGTGTCAGTTCGAACAAGCAATGCGTGCATTTGTGTGAACTTTCGAAGTTATCGATGTCTATGAACAACTTGGTGCATTGAATTTCCGGAATTATGGAGTCTTTCCAACCAACAACTTTTGCCACTCCCCAATAGCCATCACATCAGTGCCGATTTATCCCTGGTCCTTGCTTTCTGTTTCTGGGGAGTGTCGCGTTGTGAAGACTAGAAGTTCCCGGTTTATCTAGTTTAGACTGAACTATGTCAGACTAACCTAATTTGCATATTGTAACATTGCTTGTTCTGGCTGTCTTATATATTCCTGTTAGATCAGTTCTGCTAATGTTTCTAACATAAACTGGTTGTGTTTCTCTTTCAATCTAATTGACAGCTGGCTAAGCATGCTTGCCACAGACATCATCATCAGCTTCGTTATACTCATCTCAGAATCTGTTAAGTTGCATTCCGAGATTACGAAATATTTGTATAAATATACCAGCACATCTCCACACTAGTATGTATGACTGTATGACGATGTATGACTAATATTCGCTCAGATTTAACGTCTGCAAAACGAATCATCGCATGATCTACAAAGCAGTAATTGTTCTATTAAATTCTTATTATTATCTAAAGAAACAACTGCCTACCTGCCAAGCCGAAGAGGAGACAAAAATCCTTTGTTCTTAGCTCTTTGTACTTGCCAATCACTGCCATTATAAACAAACTTCCGGTTGCAGCAAAAAGACCTATCAACGCGTAAGTTAAATACGACGCATTTCTGGATGTTATGATTTCCGAACAGTCACTGTTGTTCATTGCCCAGCGTGTCTGTGTCTGAAGCAAACACGTTTAAATAGCTGCTGAAATACACACACACAGACACACACACACACAGACACACACACACACACACACACACACACACACACACACACACACACACACACACACACACACACACACACACAATATTTAAACGCTCTATTGCGAAGTCATTAGAAAGCAAGGATATCTTAATCCTACATGGATAAACGCGAATCAATCCTTTAAATTAATTAAAGAACCAATTATTGCATTCAACATGAGTACTTTACCTACCGCATTAACTGTGGTTGACGGCTTAAGACGCAGGCTTAATCGCAGGCTAGTGTGGTTGTCGTAATCCAATGGCCTTAGGATCAAACAATTTACCTTCTTCAGTTAACCGACGGGATGCAAGCAAACACTTTCAAACATATTTAAATTATATTAAACTAAAAAAATTTTTTACCTTTTAATCTATTATTCTCCTCCTTAACACATTTCCTACACTATTCCTTTTTTTTTAATATGTAATGAAGTGGGTAAGATTGGGATTCCAAAATTCCGTTGCAGTCTGTCACGACTACTGACTCTTGGGATAGCAACCACTTCGAGTACACGGAAGGCTGACGCGTTTATCGGTGAGGATAAACTTAGGCACAGGATCTTCGGAAGGTGATTTGTCCAGAACCAAAGATTCCTTGCTGTCAACCTGGACGGGGTCTAGGTGTGAGTTCGTTTGATGAAGACAGGGATTCAATGGATATCAGAGGCAAGCGGGGTCGACACTTGCCGTTTCTGGATAGGGTGAATCAGGTCTGTATCAAAGAACACTGATTGAGCAGATCTTGATTGCCAAATCAAGATTCAGGAATGATGATGGTGATGTCTTTGTCGGGACCAAGGGTTTAATTTTAAACACTTACTTGTGCAAGGGCTGTGACTCCAAATCCAGATTGAAACCTTAGGTCCTAGTAAATGGATGCTGTATTAGGATACAACAGTTTAATAATGATAATTATGATAACAACAGCGGGAATTATGACAACAAACTACAAGAGTAATTATTACAATGCGTATAAGGAGGAAGACAAATTACGAGTTACAAACGGTACACTGTATGAACAGTTAGACAAACAAAGATAGCTTGCCAGAGTTGCCAGTATCTAAATTACCCAAGTTATTAATTGTTGTTAGGGACAAGGCTTCTGCAACTAGACTCAGTTCAGCTATATTCCTCTTTCTTTCCTTTCTTAACTAATCAACTAACCAAGTATTAGACCTATTACTAAACTCTATCGTGTAGTTCCTATATGCTTGTGTTCGTGTTATTAATTAAATTATGACTCTTTTTCCGTCCTCCTTACCAAGGACAATATATTATCAATGAAACAAAACTACTGAACAGTTTAAATTAACTAATTTAAAAGGGTTAGTAGTACAATGGTTCCGGTCTGTGGGTGAGCCCGAAATGCTAGTAACAATAGCACTTTCGGATGCTATAAGGTCGCCAAAGGGTCAAACACAAAGGGGGGTCCGGTTGGGGGATGCCTGGTCCGGTTATGGTGTTAGTAAACAATTTTGTTTAATCTCTTCTTTTATCTTCTATGTCAAATCACTGCTAATAGACTGGGTGGCTTATGCCAGAGACAGGGGGATAACAACCCCCAATTTGGTAACGAAAGATGAGACAATGATAGAACTCATTTTTGAATAAAGAATCTCAAATTTCCAGGGTTATAAACAAAGATGCACAATTGGTTTTAGGTTCCCAAAGTTGATCCGGTGCAACGTTCAAAATAGTCTCTGCCGTAACGCTCCAAGTAAGAATCTGAACAGCTCTTCCTTCAAAATGTACCTTATTCAGCTAAACAATCCAATCTACTGTGAATCACTGCTTGAGTCCTTCTCTGGACTGCTAATCACCAAAATCCAATAATTATAGGTTATGAGATCCGAAACAACTGACCATCCGTACGTGAGACCTCAAGGCAGGACCAAATGCTTGTCACCGCACCTGAATCAAATGGGTTAAAACCCATTAGTACAAGTTATAGGTGCGGGATTCGAACCCAGCAACCATTACTCACGTTTTGGCTTTCTGAGTTCAGAATAAACTTGCACAAATCGAAACTGTTACAAAAATTCGAGACTTACGCAGAATAACGCAAGTTCTGAACGGTTTGAGCAAGATTACATTATTTAAAATTGATTTTGAGCAAAATGTTAGTCCTTGAGGCAATTTCTTGCATTCTTGTGCAAGAAATTGTACTTTCAATGTGGAACTATAATTTCAACTTGATTTCCCTTTATACGGTCTGCTTCCGTATGATTAGAATCTATTATTCGAAACTGATACATTTTTTGGGCCCTTTTAACAGCAGATAGGAACCCATTCACTAGACCGACTCGAGAGATACTAATTTGGTTAAAGTGATCGAATCTAGGACCTTTGTTTTCCAGGTCCTAGCAAGGAAGGTAACAACTTCCTATTTTCAACACGTATTGACTAACACGCAGATTTGAGGAAAACGCAATATTTGAACTTGAGAGCTTTTAATTTCACAGTTCCTAAATAAGGAAGGTAACAACTTCCTGTTCTTAACGAGTATTAGCGAGTTAAAAGAAAGTTAACGCACAATTTCAATGAAACGTCATAATTTAATGTAGAATTTCTGTTCTTACTAAATTCTACCTAGGGAAGGTAACAACTCCCCATTTTTGGAAAATGTTGAATACTGGAAACTAGATAAATTCATAAAATTGGTGAGTTTTAGCCTTTATCAGAAGATGGTTCTAGTGTCCTATCCATAATACTTACGTAACTCATTATTAATCTGCTTATTACAAGTATATTATCAATCACTACCTAGTATTAACTAAAATTACCAGATTGTTGACAGCCATTATTGCCATTTGTCGATAATCGTCACAGGCGAGTTTCACATTAATTACCGAAAGGGCGAGGTTGATCTTTCAACCTCGCTAACCTTTATATAATGGAGTTTCGCAAGCTTTGTTTACCACACATGAACACCGATATGAAATAGTGTTAAACCGCAGTTGCGGTCATTATTAGAAATAAAACATGGATCAGACAGGACGAGTTCGATTAAGAATGGCAATAACAGTGTGTTACGACATCGGAAACAAGGATACAACAAATATAATTACAACCTACGTTTATTACGACTTGGTCTGTATTGATTTGGTAGCGAGACTGACCATTTGGTGGATTCCTTTCTTGCGATTCGTCCGCACTCTTGACAAAGAGTGGCTTACGCGGACGAATCGAGGATATCCTGATTTAAACTGATGAGGACCCAATACGGAGTCCCCGCGACTCTGGGTCCTATAGTTTTAACTTCATTTGCATATTAGCTAAACCGTGCCTAAACCTAGATTTCCTACATAACCACATGTTCACAAACTTCCAGATATGCATACCAGACTTGCAACCTAAAACTACGTTACTTATTATCATTGTTTCCTGCGTATTATAGGAATCCTAGCGTAATATTGGTATTCCATACGGGCCATACACACCAGGAATCATTAACCATTCGGACAGTCACATACTCAATTACTACCGATAACTACATGACATACAACATACGTGCAAAGATCTTAGGTAATCTAATGTTGAACTACGTAATCCTATTTGTTAATCAAACACAATCATGCAACATTTATACAATACTTAAATTAATACCCACTTATACCTCACTTAAGCAACATTTAGACTAGAATGCACTCACTTTGTTAGAAATGGAATCATTCATACAAATCACGCATACTCTTCATTCCTGCTTAATATCTAAGTCTCAATCACTCCAGCGATACTCACAACCTTCATCGGACAGAAGGAGTTTCCGCGAGTCAACGCACATACAGTCATAAAAAACCAATACAATGCCATTCATACAATTCATACATACACAAACACACAATTTCTTAGGTAAGTACTTATCTAGCTAGTCCTAAAAAACAAACATGATTATAATCAATCTAAATGGACGCTAACTCTAAATTAATACTAAGTAACCTATGTTGCTAGCTATTAGATTAACTGAATTTAACGGGAACTTTGTTATGAGTTTTAGGATTCTAAAACTCAATTTATAGCGCAGAACTTTGGCAATTTTGAAAACTTTGGAATTTTAGGAAAGCCGTGTGAGTAATGATTGCTAAGCAATCATTACTAAACAAAACTACTGTTAAATAAAACTACTAACAATAATTAGATTAATTAATGGGGAAGCCGGTCATTCCCCGTAAAACACTTGATTATTAATAATATTTAAAATAAGTGATTACTTTTAAGATTTAGTTTAAAGGTTCGTTTCGTGTTTTAATAACCTACTGCTTTTTAAATACCGACCTACGACAACAATTACAGAATACAAACAATAATTTTTAAGGCTTGACAAAGCCTGAGACTAAAACAATATGGCCGGCAACTCCTAGTTGCCGGCTGTGGGGTAAATATTCCTATTAACTAACTCAATAAAAATAGGGTCGTAGCAAAGGGACCCTCTAACTCAAGCTTAGGGATTGGGTCCCCATTCAAATATCCCATATTCTACTTTTAAAACCCCGATTTTAGGTCAAAAGGACCTTGCAAAAAGGCAAAAACATGGTCGTGGCTTGACCAGAAAAGTACAACTAAAAGATAACTAAATAAATAAATGGAATAATCGGAGGTGGAGGTCAGCGAACCTCGGTATACAGAGAGTGTCGGCACAAAAAACAGAAAAACTAAAGACAGGGGCAATTCTCAAGACCTCCATCAAACAGGAGGAGTTTACATGAGCTGCCCCTTTTATAGAAATAATAAAATAATATGAATAAGAAATTAAATTAAAAGAAATAAAGAGTGGCTCAAGGCCCACGCATGCTATCATAACTGAAAATTGGCCTCAGGCCCAAAATATTGTGTAAAAATGGGGGCTCTTTGGCCCAAAAATACATATATTAAAAGCGTACAAAAATGGCCCAAGGCCTGAAAAATGCATATAGAAAAATTGGCCCGGAGGCCTCAAAAATACAATAAAAAATGGCCAAAAAGGGCCTTTAAATCCTAGGATTTTTCTTCTCATTTTGTGGCCAGGCATAATACGCCTATATGGCCCTAACTGGTAAGTGTTCACTGGATTTTTCTCAAAATCTTTTCTGGCCCGAAGGCCAGAAAAGTCCTATTATTTTGGCCTAACCGGGGAGGTGCGTTGTACTCCCTATGCAGGTAACAACTGCACTAGGGAACGCACAAAGGGAGGGGGGAAGCAACCGCTTTCGGTTGCTCTCAAGTGAACACTGACTAGAAGAAAATTTTTGGGACCGAGCTGACAGTTTTGCTGACAGCTCGGTGACAGGTCATTAGCGAGACCTGGAGCTCGCTTCTCCTTTGATTTTAAGGCAAAGCTTCTAGAAGATTCTAGAACCTTCTAGAAGCTTGCCACCTTTTTCGTGTGCTGCGCTGCAGCGGGCTGACCCAGCTGGCCGTTGGGGGCGGAAATTAATGAGATTTTGGATTTATTGCCCTCCAACTGACCCAATTTTGATATATTTTGGGGGCCGAAACTTGGCGAAATTTTGCGAAACTTTTGCTAACACATAAACACAACCAAAGGGAAAACTTTACAAAATTTCCTAACTTTGCAGAATTATTACAACAGATATACAATTTTACATGACTTAAAAATTACATCATAATAAACTACGTACCTACCTACGTACATCTACCTACTTACTTTATTATTCATATTATTTTTAAGGGAGATTATCCCCCTCTAAACTACATGTCTTGGGCTTATAATGCTATTTTCTTTGCAAGTCTTGTCCTCGGCCAAAAGTTCAGGCGAGGACAACTGCTAGGCCTTGGAAGAAAGAGGCCTAGCAGAGAGAGAAGAAGAAAGGAAAGCCACACCCGTGAGGTGTGTAGTCTGGGAGGTAGACAACCTCCCAGACAATAAAAAGAGAGAAAGGTTTGACTTAAGTCAAACCTAGAAAAAACCTTTTTAGAACACTCCTTTTTAGAGTGTTGGGATTAGGAAATAAAAAACTATTTTTAAAAGACATTTTAGGCTGTAACTTTCTTATTTTTGGGAGTTAGAAAACCGGGTTTGGATTTTTCAAATCAGAATTAAATTCTCTTTCATATGAACCCAAGTCATGTTTCGACCAAAATTAACAAAATTAACTAATTATTACATAATTAACACCTAATTATCACTAATTAACCCTATCTAAGTACGTACTTAACTATTTCGTACCTAATAGTGAACCATCTTCCAATATTCGTTATTTAAGGTGTACATTTCTGCTTTATAGGCAATTTTACGACCAAATTTCGGTTTAGTTACGCACATAAACTTCACATTTTGGTTTTATGACTTCCTGCTAGCTGATATTCAAACACTAGTGATTTACTAAATTGCGGGGAAGGCCTTACTCGACTCGGGTAATGGACGATATTCACTCATTCATCTAAGTAAAGATCAAATGTTGACTCTATCTTCGTGTGGAAGTAACAACTCCACTTACTAAAAGGATTAAGGCCGGAATACCCTCCTTTTACGCAATTCCTGGATTAGTATTGTTAATAAAACACACGTTAGTAGGACCTAATTGTGCCTAAGACCGTAATTAAGACTCGAATTCATGTCCTAATTGAGTGTTAACCTTGACCCTTATTGATAAATTTCTTGATTTTCACTGGATACTGGCCATACATGGGCAATGGATGCGACCGTGGCCTATACAGCCAACGAAAATTTTGCGCGGGGGTCAAAAAATTTCCAATCAGACTTGTTTATTGTAATTTTGCATGCATAAACTTTTATCAACTTTGTCAAGCGATTACTTTAGCTAAAAATCAGTATTCGGGGCAACTAAAAAGGCTCTCGGGGTATTTTTGTGCAAAACACATCTGTTAAAGGACAATTCTACAGCGTGTGTATATTAAATGCCCCCCAATCGCTGGAAAATACATCGGTCTAATTTTCGCAAAAACTACATTTTCAATCATTACAGACAAAGAAATAACTATTGGGTAATGATCACACCTCGAATAGCTGGCCTTAGTGTGACCTTCAAATCGACAAATTTAGTTTAATTTTACGGCTTGCGTAGCTCGAGAAGTGATGGATTATTTGATATCTGCAAAAAATGACAAGTTTTTGACGCAAAAATATTAGAGTTTGATGGCTATATCTCACAATAGAGAAAAGCTAGAAAGTTGCTTCAAAAAGTAAAACTGTAGGGCATAATGAGATCTTTCGAATGAATATAGGTGTAACTATGCAGCTGCTAGCCAGCTGTCAGAAATCTGCTAAATCCACCCCTAATGGAAACGCCCCTTTTCGAAGCGGGAACACGTCGAGGGTGCTATAACACTAACAAGAAGTAATTTTGGAAAGATTCATCAAATTTGAACGGGATTTGGGCCATGTATATTATGCCAAGAATCCCAAGAACCCCCAACAAAAATTTAAAACTAGACACATATATATGTAGTTACAGAACAAATCTTATCGAACAGTTGGGAACCCAAGAAGCCCCAGTACCCCAAAAACCCTATCGAAAAAATTGCAACGATGTAGTTGTGGATCAAATCGCTTAGTAAAATTAAGAACCCCAGAGCGTCTAGAACCCCCACGAAAATAAAAGCTTCAGGAAAACAATTGGTGGATCTGAACGCAGCATAAAGTGACTTTTATCTTGACATGGACCGTTGATTTTCAAAATTTCCTGACAGATCGAAGCAAAATGTCGGTGCGCCGAAGGCGCAAAATTTTTCTAAAAGGATTTTTGTAGCTCAAAACCTTTACAACGCAATCCATTAAAGTTTGCATCTGAGTATCAACAGCTGAACCTTTTTACTGTTACTTTGCGCGATGGTTTCAACAGTGCTGACCCCTGCGCAGAGACACGCCGCGAGGGTTCCAACAGTGCTGACCCCTGCGCAGAGACACGCTGCTTTGCGCGAGGGCTCCAACAGTGCTGACCCCTGCGCACAGACACGCTGCTTTGCGCGAGGGTTCCAACAGTACTGTCCCCCGCGCAGAGACCTGTTGCTCTGCGCGAGGGTTCCGACAGTGCTGACCCCTGCGCACAGACACGCTGCTTTCCGCGAGGGTTCCAACAGTGCTGACCCCTGCGCACAGACACGCTGCTTTGCGCGAGGGTTCCAACAGTGCTGACCCCTGCGCACTGACACGCTGCTTTGCGCGAGGGTTCCAACAGTGCTGACCCCTGCGCACAGACACGCTGCTTTGCGCGAGGGTTCCAACAGTGCTGACCCCTGCGCACAGACACGCTGCTTTGCGCGAGGGTTCCAACAGTACTGTCCCCCGCGCAGAGACCTGTTGCTCTGCGCGAGGGTTCCGACAGTTCTGACCTCTGCGCAGAGACACGCTGCTCTGCGCGAGGGTTCCAAAAATGCTGAAACCCCGCACAGGGCTTTGCGCTGCGCTGGGGTCACAAATTTTGCTGCGCACTGCGCGGGGGTTTCGGATTCTGGCCTATACATGTATAGGCCCAGTATAGGTATTGCGCATGTGTGATACTGGCAACTCTGGCTAGGCAAACATGAAACAACTTGTACAATTATTGCTTGGACATTGAGCGCTGAATACATTACATATTGATGATCTTCGCTTTTCTTCACCGATCCATGGTACATGAATTCTTCCTTGCAGATTGATTATTTTAGAACATTTTTTAGACCATTTTTTGATTGCATTAAACACCCTATTTTACTAATTCCATTACACATACTTTTCTGAAACACTGTTGATGAAAGTCTCAGAATGGCTTGGTAACTTACAGGAAAACCGATAATTTTTATCTTGTCGTGTAGTGGCAGCTGAAAACAGGTCAAAGTGCCAAAGCCCAGGCACCTATGGCGGTCAGTCAAAATAGCAATACTTTTTAATCCCAACATCATCCCACAATACTATTTCTGAAAGGAAAACAACTTAAACGTTCTTTTAGAAGCAATCCCCACTGTTATACAATTCTTACCAGGAAGAACTAGGACCCCACGTAATTGGCTAGTTAGGACCATTCTACCAGCTTTTGTGATTATATCTGTTTGTTGTTGATACTAATTCCATAATTTGTCACGCGTTATCTCGTTACTACACAAAACAGCCAACATTGGTCTTCGACACCTGGCACAATAGTTCTACTCTCCATGCTGCCAAACGAATTCAATTCAATTTGTCAACTTGATACTTGAGAATCATCCGTTTGTGAAGCCTACTTGTAGTATTGACTGAAGAAGTAAGTATGCCAATCGGGGTGTAAGTTCTGTAGTTCCTCAACGACGTAGCGTAGTGTAGGGATTATGTCTATACTGATTTTCAATCAAATGATATTGAACACGTCTTGAAGCAAGGTCTGTTATAGTTTTTTGAGGAGGCACTAAAACTGCTACCTCCTAGTAAAGGTGATATTCATAATACTGATGATACTAATGGCGCTAAGAATAGCATTACTATGATTGCTGATTCGACTGCTTGAAATCAGCTTGGTATCGGTATAGCTTCGCATAATCGTCTTACTTTTGCAGATTTCAAATCCAATAAACTTAACATTGCTTACAACTTTTAAGTGTTCCAATCTGTAAAATCCAAATCATGGGATTCCTTTTGAGATCAAAATTCAAAATTTTAAATCGTCAGCGCATTGTGTTCTGTTTTCTAAAGTTGATCGGAGATTTTACCCTTAAAAATTCTCAGTTCAAATCCGGCCCTATTACAGGAAAACTATATAATCTTAATAAAGTACAATAAAGTACTATTAAAAGTCAGAGACAGAGAGATAAGTCAACCCTTTTCTTTTTATCACTTTCAATGGAAGAGAATAGGTTGAATAACCTTTTAGTGAACAAGGTTTGTTATGCTTAACATAATTGCCGACATCAATTCGGGGTGATCTTTTAGGATCATCTCTTTCATAGCTAATTTCCAAGGGTTCGCCCTGGTACCTGTAGAGTTCATCTAGGTAAGTGTGATATGCTAATCCCGAGCAACTGAAAGATCCGTTATAGCTTATATATATATGGTAAGGTCACAGTATGAAACTCATTTATATCTTTAGTTTTTCAATGTTTCTTTGGGATTCCACAGTTAGGGTAGGGTTCAATGTAGTTTACGAATTGGTGACTACCATCTATTTTCAACTTTAGTTTTTTGATGCTTTCTAAAAACCCTCGTCGCCAAATGTGGTGTCTGTGACTACTCTTTAACAACAAATAGTAACGACAGAACAGTAACGGATCAGAAACCAAGAAACAATAATTTCTTTTCAATATTTTAAAACTATTTTAGTCTTCTCCATTCTTTAGCTTCACAACAAAAGAGTATGCAAATAAAGCAAAGAGCCGATTCCTCAAATCAAAGAAAAGAACTGGGTCGGTGGATCAATACCTTGTTAACAAAAAGGCTCCCAGAGCGTATAAACATGCCAAACCTCCAACACTTGAGGAAAGGATCCACGAAGCATTAGCCTAGCAACTAACTTGCAGACTAATGCTTTAAGATAGCTATGTCCCCACAGCCTTTTTGGTTTACCATTACCGCGTATTTACATGAACATGAATAATAACCTTACTCAAAGATTATGAATTCTTGGCTAAACTGAATAACTTTACTCAATGCACTAACTTAATTTAAATACACGTCTTGTTCTCGCATCTTATCAAGAGGTCTTACAGATGTAGCCAACCATCTTTGCTTTACATGAATAACAAGTTTGCTGCTTAATTGTTGACAAATAATGGTAACGTCAGAATTCCAAGGATCATCCACTAGCTCGGTCACACAGTGATATTAATATCGAAATCTGGCAAATGCGTGTAAACAGTTAAATGAAAATTAAGAGGCAAAATAACTTTCGAAATACAAACTTTGCTTCAATCTTTAATAACGCAATAAATTGTGGTTTAATTTAATTTACTTTAATTAATTTTTAAATAACGTTTAATTTTAAACCTTTTCAACATAAACCAAATTAGTAAAGGAACCAGACGCTAGAACCAGAGTCAATGACGATGTTCCAACGGGAACTTTGCAACCTGAACCTGTTTCGAGAATTGGAACCGGTCCAAACACTAAGGCCAAGGAATTAACGTAGTTAAAAGGTTTAATTGGTGCCATCTTCATACGCCAAGTCTTACTTAATACTTTGTCTCACGTATAAGCTGCAGAGGCTATTTTGTACCAAGAGTACATAATAACTAAGAGTGTGACAAGCGTCAATCTCTTAGTTATTAGGCTTGGGGACATGATCTGCACCATAACGGCTGACCCCCCCCCCACAAATTAGACCGATCACCTCAAAGAAATTCGCACGCGATGCCTACGTTCGAAAGCACGAAAACACAACTAGTCAGTTGGTTCAATGTGCGTCTGTTGCGAGCTTCAGCACACAAGCATAGCGTGCGAATTTCTTTGAAGTGATGGGTCTAATTTGTGGGGAGGGGGTCAGCCGTTATGGTGCAGATCATGTCCCCAAGCCTAATAACTAGAGCTTGACGCTTGTCACACTATGTACTCTTGTTTGTACCTATCTCGAAAGAAGACAATGGAAACTAGATTGTGCTTTTATAGCAGTCATGTTTTATTCAATTTAATCAAATGTTCTATCACTTTTCAAAAAGCTTGCATCATTTTAATTGGAATGTTCTCGCTCATTTCTTGGTCAGCCCTGAAACAACAAAGTACTGAAACTGGTACTTCAGGAGTCTACTTTAATAAACCCATAAATAATCTATTGCTGTAGTAGCGACTACCTTACTAAACATCAGGTAACAACTATAGTTCTATCATCATAACGGATACAATCCTATTGCTTTCTAACTTTCAATTTCACGTTTCTACATTCTCCTCTCCACTTCAAATTCATAGCCCTCTTTCTTCTCGTTTCGCATATCCCTGTTTATTAATTATAGTCCAACAGACCCAATTTTGACGAGCACGGTCTTCTTTGGCGAAAATTATACCGTCGATGATTTTCATAGTGGCCGTCAGGAGCCTCTTGAATTCGCTCAGGTAAAGCTTCGAACTCAGGTAACGGTAGGGGCTGGCAGATCCAGTGGCAACTGGGTATTCCTTCTGGTCGGATATCTTGATTGTCACCCTTTGCTATGAGAGGGACTTCTAGCTCGGTCAAAGCTAAGTTGTGTTTCGTTCTTACCGTTCTTCCGTACATTAGGTTTGCGGGACAGATCCCCGTTGCACGGTGGGGTGTCGTTCTGTACGCAGTCAATACGTTGTAATGCTTTGGGTCCATTGCAAGCACTTTACGAAAATAGTCTACGTTAAAACAGCTTACAATAGCAAAAAATATGGTTCGAAGGATAAAACCATTTACTTTTACTATTTGCCCAAGAAGCTTCCTACAATAGGCAAACCACCTCCTCCGCCACCCCCACCACCCAAGATACTGCCAACAACCGGCAAGTTTCCGACAACGGGTAAACCACCTCCACCTCCAAGCAGTGGCTTAGCGTCAGCAACTTGAAGCTGGCCTAAAATGTGGCAGTGATTCTGCTGTATAACGAGTAAATTACTAATAACATCATTCCTTCAGTGCTATGTCTATGTCAATACCCAAACGCCTAATTGACCAATTCACAATAACTCAACCGATTGTACGAAACGAAACAGTCTTAAGTGTATCATTCTGTCATGCCGTGTGATGCTGCATCTGATTGCACTCTCACTTTTGACTGGATTTTCCTCCTAAAATCTATACCGCCCCCTCAAATTTTTTCCGAGTGTGGAAAGGTGACTGTCAGAGCTGTCGTTGTGCTTCATCGCAAACTAACAGTCATGGGGAATCTGCAGTAACTGTCCCGGTTAATTTTAACGACAATTATTGGCGGTCAACTTATTTGCTTGACAATTAGGTAAAATTATTAATTGTCGGAGCTGACCGTGTGTAAAACCATCTATGTAAGCAGCCAGGGAGGGTCGTAGAATTAACATCAAATGAACACAAGAGTTTGTATAGATTCCATATCATTTGTTCCTATTTCATTTGCTTGTAATTCATATTCATGTGTTCGTATGTCATTTGCATAAATGCAAACGTGATTTTATATTTATATTTTATATTTTACTAAATTGTAGAAACTGCATCAAAATCCCAAGAATTCTAAAACACTATTTAGGATCTATATTTTAGATTGCCTACACAATACATACACAAGCTGATGTTTGAAGAAACCCGTGTCACAAGCTGATGTTTCCGTTTTACCCCACGAAATAATTTAATTTAGCTAATTTTCCCCGGAAATATCTACCTCGGCTGGGCTTGAATATCCCCTTGCTGAAAAATCAGTTTAGACCGTTGTTCCCGAAGTATCAACCTGGGCCACAGATTTGGGGGAAAGATCAGCATGTGACATCGGTAACACACTCAGCAGTAGTTGGCCCCCTACAACTCTTCTTACTTTAACTTCTCACTTAGATTGCTAACAAATGGAATACGAACGAACGAAATACTATCATATGACTGGTCACCGTTTGTATATAATATGAATGTATACAACTGTTCACGTAGAGTACACCTGAAATTACATTGTATACAAATTGTGTTTAATTATCAGTAATCTAAAAGCAAATGTTTTTGTTACCTATCACGAGGATGAGGCAAATCAGAGCAAGAATAGTTGACCTAGAATTGATACATCAAATAGTATTTTGTGTTTGAGTTCGGGTGCTTATACGAATTAGTGAAAGAGTATATCTACAAGAAAATGTGACATGTACCTGTACAAAATATAGCAAGCGAGTGAGCGGTCACTGCTCGGAAAACTTTTAGCAGGAGCTGTGAGTGTGACGGGAGTCGATCTATGCTGGATTCAGGTGCTAGCTTGCAGAGCACAGGTCATTACAAACGCCATGCTCTTATGACACTTATGGCGTTGACATTGTCTTGATTTTACGGAATGTGAGATTGAACTTGAGACCGAACTTGATTGGTTGAACGTGAATGAACGATATTGACTAATTGATTAGAAAATGAACGAAATAAGTGATTGCAAACGAGTTTTGTGTCCCCTTTAAGCAAGGTTTGTTTCTCATTCTATACTGATTTTGGAAAAGACGGCTACGCTTGTTTCTAAGAACATTGTTTTCAATGAATGATGCTAATGATGCTACGATTCGTCCGTAAACACGCACCTGTGCATAGCACGTCAAAGAAAGACAAAGCTTAACAAATCTTAACCGATTAAGTTCAAATTTATATTGGGTGTACATACTTGAACATATTTCTGATTAACATAAACATGAAATTCTCCGAAATCTTATTTTAAACTTTTTAACATTTTTCAATGTGGGCTGAGAAAGGAATCAACAAATTTATTCCCGGCTCTGCTGAAAAGTTTTATGCTGGAGTTTTCAGGGTTGCTGAACACAAATGTGGAAACCGTTTTGATTCAACCTTTGGCTAACTCAGTACGTGCCAAAGATGCCAAGATAAAGAGACTAAAGGGCTAGACTTGTTTTTTTCTGTCGAAAAGCTGGAAAGACGAAATGAAAGAAGGACGAAAAGACTAAACCAGATGTGTGTGTCTACGGAAGAATCATAAAATTCTACGCACAAATGGTTCTCTGAAACTTACACTATCCGACCGCCAGACATATTCAAACCAATGAATAAACTGCTTGAATTAGTGGCAGCAAAAGCAAACGGGAAGGTTTGGAAGTGAAGGTTGACTACATTGTTGGGTCGGACACATTTATACTAGCAAAGCAGGGTCAAGGAATTAACACTGGAGTAAAGTCAATCATTTAGCTAGAGGAAAATCCCACTTGAATCGAGGTTTCAATCCTCTTACGGATGTACCGTTCACTCTAACTTATTGATACGTATTAGTACAATAACACGTAAAAGCCATTTTGAAAGCTTACATTCATTTTGAAAAAAATAGTTATGTCTATGAGCTTGCTTTATACGGCCTTATAAATGGTGGCATGCTTAGCTTCTACAGAACGGACATATTTTGTCGTTAGAGGAATATTTCCTTTGCAAAATTTGTGCAGGGAAATATACGACAATTGGATCATTAGACGGCAACCATATGGGATTTATTCCAGGAATTATTTCGACAATAACACAAAACGTTGCTCGGTATATACTTTAAATGCTGCTTAACGTAATGACATTAAAAGTAGGGCTTTGTCCAATATGTATCACCCAGATTTCAGAGATGCATAAAATTAGTCCGAAAAAATTGTCTGTAATTCAAAACTCAAAAATATCATATGGATTAAGGTCTGAAACATGAAAAGGTATTAACGTATTAACAGGTCTCGTCTCGTCATTAATTAGTCTCGTCTCGTTAATAGCCTCGTCATTATTGTATTATTTTACACTTTATGTTGCAAAAGCTGACGCACACGCAGAAATGCGGTAGGAAATCAAAATTAGAAAAGCAGTTGGGAAATTGGAATGGCCGATTCCTTAGAACCTCCATTTTTCCTGAAGTTTTAAATGTTTGAGACATTTATGATTACAGCATAAAAACAAAAAGTTTATATATAACTTAAAAGACCACTTGCTCTCCATAGGTGTCCGGGTAAGTGATATTGAATTATTGAAAAGCTATTGAAAAGTAATCAAGTAAATTATTTTTAAATGTGTTTCCAACCTGTTTTTCGAGTCTAGCTAGCGAGAAGAATTCGTGATGCCCCTACAATGCATACTGTCTTTCTGTGTGGAGAGGATCCCGGGTGCCCTGGAACCCCATTCAGGTCCCCGGTTGGCCCCTGTTGGCATCTGGGATGGGATCCCATGGGATCTCGTGGGATCCCATTGGATGGGATGGGATTGAAAACTCATCCTACATGGGATCAGTGGGATTGATAGGGACCATTTCGCCCTCTACTGCCTTCAAAATGTGTTTCCAAATTTTGAAAAATACAATATTTTTGGTAAATTTCGCCATGAAAATATCTGTTCAGTAAGATGATAAATTATATGAGCTGTGTTTTGCTTAGGAGCAGTTATTGTGTAGAAATGCTTTGGGCTCGGCTCTTGCTCTACAGCACAACCAAAAAATGTGTGCGCAGACTTTAACAATTTATAGCAGACTAGCTTTTGGAGTAAATTTATACAGTGGGTATAGTTTTAAACTGTAATAACGTCGAGATTTCGATAACCAGAAAAACAAATCGGGATTCCGATTTCATTCAAGGAATATATACCTGAATTTTTTGTTTTATCGCAATCAAAATTTTTATATCCACGATTGAGTAGAGTTGGTTTCTCTGCATATTTTGCTGTTACAATGTTTCCACGAAAATGTACTCAAGTTGGAGAATTTCGAAATTTTAAATTTTCCTGAGTCTAAACTTTTTCTAATACCTCACGGTATAGGTATCATTTGAAAGCACTTGATCAGTTGAACAACTTTTGCAATAAAGCCAACTCGCAGAATGTCTTCTCTGCGTTCACGAAAAACTCCTCGCTAGCTACAGTTAAATCCCGTTTTAGGTAACTCCGTGACATTGTTGCATTTTCAGACACTTGATCTATTAGAAAAGTTTGTTCAGCTCATCATGAGTTTTCAAATGACATCCATATACTGCTGGACATAGAAAAAATTATAAAATCCGGAAAATCCGGAAAAACATTTTCGTGAAAGCTTGTAAGAACAAAAGACCAGTGGGGCGTTTCACAAAGGGCTCATAGCGCTAAGAGCTCCTAAATTTACTACTTATGAGAAAAGTTAGGAGAATGGTGTTTCACGAAGAGCTCCTAAACTAAGAGACCTCCTAAACCAGCTCTTAAAATTAGGAGCCCAAAATCGGGCTCATAACGCACTCTCAAGTGCTAATTGCACAAATATTTAGCCAAGACAACAATGCAATGTATTGTATTCGACCAGAAAAGTTCTGTAAAAGCTTGTTTAGTCATTTTATGAGCTTCAACTGCTGAATATATAGTATAAATATATAATAATAAATATTTAAAATTTTGTCATTAGTTTTGTCAAAAAATAAGAAACAAGTCAATCTTATCCTTGCCTTTAAATTTGAGAATGTTCGATTTAAATGTTCTATTTCCTATCATATTTAGTAGGCTAATATAATATAAACTCATTTTAACTTGTAAGTCTCATAAGTTTTCCAGCACACCTCATAAGTTTCCAGCGTGAACGCGCTTAGAAAGTTAAGAGAAAGGCGCTAAGAGGGGGTTATGAGCTAATGACTAGGAGCAGTTTAAGAGGATCTTTGTGAAACAGTTTAGGAGCCGCTCATAAATTGCTCGTAAACTCCTCATAAGAGATAAGATAGGAAGGACTTAGGAGCTAGATTTAGGAGCCCTTTGTGAAACGCACTACAGCCCTATGGACAAAAATTGCGCAAAAAATTTCAATTCGAAATCTGGAGTTCTCATAAAATACATATATTATTGGGGATTTACTCCAAATCTAAACGTTCATCAGATATAGAGGGCAAAGTTTCTACAAATATTTTTAATCGATCAGATATAGAGGGCAAAGTTTCTACAAACATTGTTTAGTCGTACTATGATAGTGCAAAGCATACAAACAGCGCAGTTGCAACGACAATAAAAATGCCGTGTTACAATTGTTTGGATCATTGTTGACGGCTTGCAAAACATGGTGTTCCTCAAATCCACTATTACAGCTTTTAGCCAGTATTTAAATTTGGATGCTACCGCAATTAAAAGCTCAAATACTGCAAGTGAGATTAAATGGGATTGGAAATGGGCAGTTTGGACAAGTGGGATGGGATGGGACGGTGAAATAGAAAATCTGGTGGGATGGAATGGGATGGGATGGGATGGGATCAGAGAATTCGTCCCATTTGCCAACTCTGGGGCCCAATTGGCATTCCCCACAGGCCCTCCGGTCCAGCTTCAAGCTGGAAGGAAAAGCCTGTGGCCCCCATACAACGGAGGAACTCCAACATTTGCAGTCTGTACAGCAGGGTTTTGTACAGGGGCTTTAACTATCCGGGTAGCTGGAGCCCCATACAGACTTTTTTGCAATCCTATTGCTGCTTCTCATAGCAGGAGGCATACATCCGAACCCGGGCCAAAGGACAACACCGACCAATGCGGTGCCGCATTGGTCATGTGAACAGTGCCACCGCATTGTGCGGCGCTCTGTCTGGGGCATTGAGTGCAAAATGTGCAGCGAATGGTTTCACCGTATATTTGCTGATCTGAGTCTGGACAAATGTCTTTCCTCCGGGCAGTAGACCTGACCGCTGTGCCCATCTATATCATCCCGTAACACGGCTGCAACAGTCCCTCCAAATCCTCCCAGACTGGTGGGTGCAACCAGTGATCCCTACAGTCCAGCCTAAAAACCGATCACTCACACTACGAATACTTCAGTGGAATGTCAGTGGTTTCAGCAGAAAAAACCGGAACTAGAAAAGTTTCTCAGTGACCAGGATAAAGCAGAATCTCCAATCCACGTGGTAGTCCTTCATGAAACGAGACTCTATGACAAGCAATCTAATCGGTCAGGATTTCAGTTGAAACCAAAGACCGGCAGCACTTCCGTCGTGGCCGGAACGGCGCAGCCCCAGGAGGAAGACTCCTCACTACCGTCAGGAACGGCATTGCCTGCAGAATCTCGCCAACTACTGCTATGGCCCCAAACGATCAAATCACAGAAGCGCTGACTACCATATTTGTACCACCTTGTACATTTCGGAAATCCACCGAAATCCAACACACCAATGTATACTGCCCCCAATCTCTGCTGACGACAACAGGGTCGACAACATTGATCTTGAAGCCCTTCCACATACGTCAACTTCCTGTATTGTTGGTAACTTTAATGCGCATGCGTTGTCGTGGGACAACAGAGTGGCCGGAAGCAGAAGAAGAAACCTAATGGAAAATAGGATTGCTGCATCAGAAATGATGCTGGCAAACGATGGACAACCTACCAGGAAAGACTACAAAACTGGTAGCGACGGGGCATCGGACCTTTCTATCTACCATGCTAGACTAGACGAAAGAATAAGGTGGACTGTTCTCAATGACATGGGATGACCACTTGCCCATTCTGGTAGAAATAATCTTGCATCAACCATTATGCCCACCGTCCAAACAACCACCATACGTCCACGAAAAGGCAGACTGGGAAAAGTTTGGTAGAATACTGGTCGATGAACTTTGGAAACACCGAATCCACGAGTTGACAAATGCGCACGAAGCCAACAAACTCCTGTCCTCTGCCATCCTGACTGCTCCATTCAACGTGGCAGAAGAAAACACGCCAAACCCTGGTGGGCTGGGGAAAAAGAAGAAGCCATCAGACGAAGAATGGAAGCTAGGGCTCTAGGCGAGCAGAGAAACTTGAATCTAAATCAACAATTATACTGCCAACTTAATCGCAAAGCAGAAAACTGATTGGTAGCACCAAATGGAATCCAAGTTTCCTGCTAACAGTGATCCAAACCGAGTCTGGTCAATAATTCGGACAATAGATAGAAGAAACTGGAAGAACAACTCTAGCACTGGCAACAAATGGAGAGATCTATGCTGGGGACAAAGATCTGGCAGAAATGTTTTGTAAAGAATAAGCCAGAGTAAGCTGGATAAAAGAAAAAAGCCAGAGCGAAAACGAAAACGGACTGTCAAAGAAAGATAGCGCGGACAGGAACAGGATGATCAGGTAGTCCCAGCCAAACTACCCTCTTTGATGAAAGAGCTGAAGTAAGCTTTGAATGGTCAGCCCAAAGGAAAGCCCCCTGGCGCCGACGAAATTATCCCCGAAATGCTACAACACCTACTTCGGTCCTCGGGTTTGGAAGCCTTACTCCATATCTATGTGGTAGGCAGCTAGCGAAGCTTGACACTTCGAGAAGTGTCTAGTCATTTTAGACACTTCGCAAAGTGCCTAGACACATTGCGGAAATTTTGTCAGAATGATGTTTTCGTGCAATATGTGTAGGCGCTTCGCGAACCGTCTACCCTACATTAAACACTTGCAGAAAATTTTATTTGTCATAAACTATATATCACTCCAATCAATTTACTTGTTGACACAACTATATTTCAATCTTCGGAAATTTAAAAAATTTACATTTTTTAACTGGAATTTTCACACTTCGAAGCGTTTTACAACAGTAGAATATAATCATTGTTTTTGATAGCTTAATTTGCTAAGAAAAGCCGACACATTTTATGTTTCGTAAATGAACTTTCCAGAAATTTAGTTTTGGAGGTTTGTCCTCCGTGTGTCATAAATACTTTACTTAAAACTTTACACAGTAAACGTCTCTCTAATTAATAGTCCAAGTATCTGTCTCAGCATCTGTAAAGATCACTTCATTTCGTTAATCGCTTGGTTACGTTATCGATATCGCTGTTATTTGATGGCTTTTCTAATGTGTGAGTCAGTTATATACTCCAAAGTGCTTAGGCAGAATCGCTTGAAATTTTGGACATAGTATTGTGTCGGTGTATATATATTTATAAACACACACACACACACACACACACACACACACACACACACACACACACACACACACACACACACACACACACACACACACACACACACACACACACACACACACACACACACACACACACACACACACACACACACACACACACACACACACACACACACACACACACACACACACACACACACACACACACACACACACACACACACACACACACACACACACACACACACACACACACACACACACACACACACACACACACACGACATGCACATTTTGTGCATATATTTATAAGTATGTGTCAGTCTTTAGCAACTTAGCAACTTAGCACCTTAAGCTATCAAAAATTCTATTTGTAAAACATTTCGAAGAGCTAAAAATTCCAGTTAAATAAATTCTAAATTTTAAAGTTTCCAAATTTTGAAGGATGGTTGTATCAACAAATAAATTGGTTGGAGTGATATAGTTCATGACAAATGGAATTTTCTGCATGTGTCTAATGTAGGGTAGACACTTCGCTGAGTGCCTAGACACATTTCAAAACAACATCTCACTCTAACAAAATTTTCGTAATGTGTCTAGGCACTTTGCGAATTGTCTAGCATCGCTATCTGCTTACCAGATAGACATGGAGGAAGGCATCCATACCCGAGGTAGGCAGGTGTTGCAGCTGTCTGTCTACCACATCTGTAACCTCTCCTGGAATACGGGAGAGATTCCTGAATCATGGAAAAAGCATCTATTATACCAGTACTGAAGACAGGAAAGCCGTTGGACCAAGCAGCTAGCTACAGACCAATCAGCCTTACTAGCTATATCTGAAAAGTAATGGAGAAGCTAATCAAAACCAGACCGAAATACATTCTGGAGACAGCACCAACTTCTTTTCCGAGGCTCAAGCCAGCTTCAGGCAGTCCCGCTCAACGGAAGACTTTCTCCCGGAAGCTGCGACCGGAGCTTCTAGGAACACATGGTCCCGAAGGGTTGACCGACGACCGGTAATTTTGAGTCTACATCAGTAAGGATGGATTAACTGAGTGGAGTTAGGAAAAAGTAAGTAATTATATGATAGTCGTCAAAGTTTAACGGTCAATTCCTTACCCGTATGTCTATTTAGGGTGCAATGCACCACACAGGAGTATTACATACAGTGCACACATCAAAACATCAATTATCCAAGCCATACAGGTTAATAAATACTGGCACAACTATTTTACACGGCTATGCGTCCGAGGCTCTCAGACGGATATGAGTAGGATCCGTCGAATATTCGTTTGAACGCCGCGAATACCGAAATGGGTTTAGAAAAATGGCGTTGGGTCCCGAAAAGAGCTGACTATTAGAAAATATGCATTCAAAATCATGTTGTGCTTTTAGGGCTTTCTATTTAGCCACAGATTCCGTAGGTGAAGACTGGTTAGAAGAACTGGTTGCCAGCTCCATTATGAGTAATTTCGGTGCTTTGCCGGTTGGCCAAACTCCATGAGGAGGTTCACGGACAGAATGTACAATCATGAAGTGATCACTGTTAACGTTGCAGATGTAAAGAGAATTTCGTTCGTTTTCAACGTTTTTGCCAAGTAAAGCGATGGGGGCTAATAGTTGCCTGCCAAGCCCAAGTCTTCCCGTATTTCGAGTAAGACATGATTGTAGTTTTCAACCATGCGGCCGCGAGGAAAATTTCGCCATCAGTCGCGAAAGCAAGAAAAATTCCGCCACCAATCCCGAATTCAGAAGCTTTGATCAGTCTTCCCTTAACTTCATCAATTTTGGGATACATAGCTCGGAAATGATGTTTGTGTTCGTGGGTCTCCAGAAATGAGACTGCGTTTGATATCTCTCCATGAATCTTCTATCTCCGTAATAGCTAATGGCTAATGACAACGCTCATAATAACAATTTCCGTCTCCCAACAAGTCTATAACTTCATAAGGTTCATAAAGCGGCATGAGTCGTAGCATTTCGGGTAGTACGTGCCGAACTTTGAGACCATAAGTCTGTGCAATGCGTTTTTGCCAGTTTCCATCAATAGGATTAAAAAACTTGCGTCTATGGTAGAGATCAGGGTTGGCCTCTTGCGAAAGAGGTTCGTCTCCCATAAAAACAAGTGCGCTATCAGATTCGGATTCCGAATTTGAACATTTGACCTTCAATTTCGACTGATCTTTTATCTGTTTTGGCGAAAGTGAGGGACGTTCTGTTCGGGTAGCTGTTCGACCGTACGAATTTTCTCCTCCTGTCTGGCAGATGATCTTCTCTTGGCGGGCTCAGGTTTGACAGGTTTCACATTTTCACTGTCAGGCTCAGGATTCAGAAGCTACTACCCGCTCATTCCTTTTCGGTTTGACTCTTTCTTTTCAACTTTAGCCTGTGCAACTTCTTTCTCATTTGGATGTCTAAAATCAGGTGTTAGATGATCTTTTTTGGGACAGGCTGTCCTGAGGCGAGTAACATTGAAATTTCGCATTCAGGAGAATCAGAAGTTTCAGACGAACCTCCCTCATGATCGTGTACGGGTGCAGTGATAACGCGTAGTTATACACATGAAATCATGTTGTTAAACTGTACCTTGATACGCTTAGCGCGACTATTACCTGCTAGGTACACTTCCGCAACACATCCAAAGTGTAATGAAGTGAGCAAGATCAAAACTCTGATCTGTTCCAAACTCTACTTTCTCTAAGCTCTTCTCCTTTACACGGAAGGTCAGCACGTCTGTTCGCAATGAAGCAGACTTAAGCACCAGATCTCTGAAAGGTGGTGTTCCAGAATCAGAGATTCTCTGCGGCCAACCTTGGTAGGGGTCTTTGTCGGTGAGTTCGTTTGAGGCTCCTGAGTTGATTTCCAAATCGGACAGCAAGAGGGGTCAGCACTTGCTTCCTTGATGATGATCTCCAAATGAATCAGCAAGCGGGGTCAGCACTTGCTTTCCTGATGAGCACTGGATTTGGTTGAGTTCTTCCTCACTGGATCTTCGGTTCTTTCTTGTCTGTACGGTAAACGCACCGTGTGTAAAGGCTAACGCGCCTGGGGTTGCTTGTAATAAGCTAGACGGTAAACGCACCGTGTGTAAAGGCTAACGCGCCTTTGTTGCTTGTAATAAGACTCGGTAACTAACAAACTGATTGTTTAATGAAAATACTACAATTACGATTCTTACAATTATGTGCGTTCAAACTAACAATTATGACAACACTGACGAGTAGATTACAATACAATAAGATACAGTACAGTACAGTTTACTGTACCAGAGTTGCCAGATATTTTCCCTTTCCTAGGTTATTATTAATATTATTCCGATTCGGAATAATATTACAGACTTTGATTACGTTATTGGGACAAGGTCGATACTCTTTCTTAACGCCTTTTACACCCTTTCACTCTACTGACTCTTTCTAACTCAATGTCCCTATATGCTGTGTGTTACCCTATATGCTCGTGCTTTGTTACTCTTTATACGTCCCCTTACAATAGGACTGTCAAACTAGTATCACAATAATCTAAGTTACTAATGGTTAACCTAGGGACGGTCTTTGGGTGAGCCCCTGAAAGTCGGACACTGCTTTCGCTCCGACACTCAGTTCAGGGATGCTATGTGAGATAGAATTTGAGGAACACGAAACAGTTGGGGGTTAGGGTTGTCCTTCCTTACCTATCTCTGATTAATGGAAAATTAACACAATTACACAAAGTTCAAGGAGTGGGGGGTCTTCTCTGATTTCTTCTTGCTATCTAGATACGATGACTTCTGGCTGCTAACTAAGCTCAAGCCAGAGACAGAGGGGACTGGGCCCCGGAAATGGCAATGATGATCAGAACTGAATATTGCATTTTGAATAGAGAATGTTAAAGTACTATTTTGAGACTCGTAACGGTTCGCGGTCAGTTCACCCTAATTGATGTCAGGCGCCGGCGGTATCGTCTCTGGTCTTGACCTTAGCTAATGTTCTAAGTCCACAAAACACCTACAGTGATTAGGCTCCAAAGTTGACTGACAATTCCAAATCTGGGATCGCTTCCGGATCCAACCAACTAATGTACTGCAAATACTGATATGACCAAAGTTCTCTGATTAAGCACTTCCACTGACTGATCCAAGCCGACTAGTTCACCACTTCGATTCTGAACTGGAGACGATCCGCGCACCTGAATCAAATGGGTTAAAACCCATTAATACAAGGTCACGGTGCGGGAATCGAACCCAGCAACCATTACTCGTTCCTTCGCTTTCCTGGCCCAAAATGTGCATTTTGGGCCTTATTTGAACTTGTGAATTGACGAAAAAGGAATTTGAGGGAAGAATGCTGAAGAGGCGCAAGGCCGCGAAGCTACTGACATTTAGACAGAACATTTTAACAAGCTGAGCCCTTACTCCACCTAACCTTGAGAGGCCATGATACCTCGGTGACAGTGGAGCAACAATTCAGCGAGGGTGAATTAAAGAGTTGGATTTGGTCAGTAGCTTCTGCCCGCTCTCTTCACTAAGGTGAAGGTCAATTAGACTTCCTTCATTGCTCCGCTTCGCAAAGTACTATGTAATTTCCTGTCACAAAAACCGGCCTTCTTGCCCCTTTTCAAGGCACAACTTGTTGTTTTTGATTAAACTTGCGCTAATTCTTTGCGCAGACAAAATGATTTGTAATGCTCTCACTTCTGGACCCAAGTCGGGTCTTAATAGCTTGCAATTGTACGAAACAACTCTCAAAAACGTGTAAACCTCGCTGTTCGTGCAGTACTTGCAAATCTTGCTGGTTTCTGTCCTTTTCTTGCACAAACCGGGCCGCCTGGCCCGTCTTTGGTTAACTCCAACAGATCCTGACAGAAACTCACAGGTTAGCTTGAACAAATTAGATGACCGAACAAAATTTGTATTTTTGGCCTGGTCCTGGCCCAATTTCGTTGATTTGCCACGGGAAACGGCTTGTTTCCCGTGGCCCACTGCTACTCTCGAACGTACACAAGGCTTGATGTTTTCACATAAATTTCAGCTGTTGGAAGATGGTCAGCTATTTATTGTTTACTACAATTAACCT
The DNA here is from genome assembly GCA_030248195.1 of Trissonchulus latispiculum. Classification (NCBI taxonomy): domain Eukaryota; kingdom Metazoa; phylum Nematoda; class Enoplea; order Enoplida; family Ironidae; genus Trissonchulus; species Trissonchulus latispiculum. The sequence goes on along the minus strand of JASAND010015375.1, from coordinate 46,902 downwards.
AACTACTGCCTACTTACCTAAATATGTTAAATTAGTAAACCAACATAATGCTAACTTAATACTTATACTTATTAATACAAATTAATACTGTTGTTTATTTGGTTAAACGTTCTATGGCTAATTAGTTTTCCTACCTATATTGGCAAAGATAAAATAATGGGCTGCTCTGTGGGTGAGTTTTTGCACATAATTAGTTTTAACTCTTTTCTTACCGAAAATGCAAAAACTCACTCACTCACTGTCTCAGCAGCCATTTTACGCAGTCCTTACTTACCGACACCAAGCCTGCAACTATTTTCCTACCTAGAACTGATTTAAACTGTCAGTCCGCTAATCGGACATTTATTACAGACTTAACCTAGCGCTAACTAACCATCAGTCCGCTAATCGGACATTTGTTGTGGGATTCTTCCTAATGACAGGTTTCTACCTGTTCTATTTATTATTTACTTGCCTAAACCGGTTAGTGCTGGATTCCATAATTGCGGCTCATCCGTCCCCTAATCGCAGGGCGACCTACACGGATGACCGGAAATCCGGCAGACCTGCAGACCTAATGGGGGTCCCCGTGACCCTAGGCTGCAGAATCTGCCCTAACCGTCAAACAGAACAATTTTAAACAGAGTTTTACATTGCATTCACTCCGAAATTAACAATTTTGACATCAAACACACGTTTAAACCTAAACTGAAACAAATCCCTGATTATGTGTAATTAGGGGCCAAATTGCTACTCAATTTGGCCCAGTTCCTGCCTAATATCTGAGCAATTACACATTCATTCTGGCATTTCCAAGACCCTTATCGAACAAAGGGAGTTTACATGGTCTGCCCTCAATCACACACACAGTCACACAATTTTGGTTCAGAAATCACACTATTAAAAGGGGCTAAACTTGGAACCTCGTAATCCATAAGGAATTTACCCAAGAAGCCAACTACGTAAATTTAGGATTCACGTTCACATAATCATGGACAAAGTTACATCAATAATAACATAAATGACTACACATTATAATATAAATCTAACACATTCCTACCTAAATCTACCTAAATCTACCTAAATCTACCTATTCTTTATATGCACGCTCTGTTGTATTTTTGGGATTAACGGGTCTCCATCTGGAGCCCCAAGTTTGTAAGTTTATACTTTTAAACCGAGACTATAAACTTTGGAACTTTGAAAGTTTGTTGGAAAGCGAAACGAGTAATAATTGCTTGGCAATTATTACTAAACAACACAATCATTTCCGCTAAGGACAGCTGGATTAAGTTAATATAGGGGAAGCCGGCCATTCCCCTCGAAAACACTGAATAATTATTAATTAAAACGAATTCTGGGTTTTAATTCCTATTAGTTTTAGGTAGCCGACCTACACAATTAGCATAACATGATTACAGACAATAGTTTTAACTTCAGTAGTGCCTAACTTCATGAATATGGCCGGCAATTCCTAATTGCCGGCTGTGGGGAGAATTATTCCCTAGACTTAACTCAATTCAGAATATGAGGTCGTAACCAAGGGACCTCCTATCTCAACTCAAGGGTGGGTCCCCACTCAAAATCCCTTCATTATTAAACAACCCCAAAAATGTGAAAAAAGGAAAAAGTGACTGGCCACGAGGGCTCGCTGATAAAAAGAGCAAAAACTGGCCACGAGGGCTCGCTGAGTAAAAAATGTAAAAACTGGCCACGAGGGCTCACTGATTAAAGATTGCAAAGACTGGCCGCGAGGGCCCACTGGATAAAAGCAAAAGTAAAAAGACTGGCCACGAGGGCTCGCTAATTTTGAGTATATGATGAGCCAAAAGGGCTATAGTTTGATTAAAAATTAAAGGCCCGAAGGCCGAAAACAAAAGTAAAAATAGGCCGAAAAAGGCCTTCTAAAACCTAGAAAAAGTGCGTTCTTCTTGTGCGTCTGGCCGAGCATAGTGCGCTCATGTGGCCCTAGATCGTGCTGGTCTTGCTTCGTGTTCGCTCATTTCTTCTCCTCTGACCTGTGTGGGCCAGAGGAGGTCCTAACTCGTGATCCTAAGGGGGGTCTAAATGCGCTGGGGATTCTCCGGCCAAAACGCTGGCACACCAGGAGAACGCATTGAAGAGAGGGGGGATACACGGCCGCTCTCGGCCGGAGCTGAAGCAAGACTGACTGGAAATTTTGAATTTCCAGTCAGTCGACCTCACGCCTGTTGGCGGTTTCTTTGAGGTGGTCGGGATTTCCAGACTCTTCTGGAAATCCCCTTTGTGGGTGAGACCCGACGTGGGCTGTTTGCACGCCTGGCCCACCGGAATAGAGATTTATGGGGGGTCTGGCTTTATGACCCCCTTTGTGTGCGAAATTTCCAGAGCTGAATCTCCAGAAACTTTCCAGACATTTTGGTTAACACATAAAGGTAACCAAAGGGGAAAGTTTCTGGTAAAAATAAAAATTCTCTTAAAATGAAAAATGAAAAAGGACAGACTAATGGCCTCTCAGGGCCCAATATAAAAAAGTAAAGCTTAAGTGTCATTGTTACCGTAAACTTTTGTAATATTTAGATTTTGTATTTTTTAGGCGCTCCCTTATTCACTGGCCCCTTTCTCTTCCTTTTAGACACGATTTCTCGGCCAGGAACAAGGGAAGCCGCCTTGTTAATCCCAGCGACAATTGCTCTCCCTCACTAGCGCTGGAAGCTCCTACAGTAAGGAACAGGAGGGCAATTGTCGCTCAAAAACAGTGCATACAAAGAGCTACGTAATTTTTTAGCTAATAAAAACTAAATATTATTAATCTACGTATGAAACTACCTAAGACTACTTAGTTTAGTTTTATTTAAATAATTTAGGAGAGGGTTATGCCCCCTCCGAACCTATTGTTACCTATGAATACACACTAAGTTTTCTTCTGCGAGGCAAATCTTCGCTGGGAGAGGGCCAACAGAAACCCGAGAATGGATAGGGGGATGAATGAAAGAATGAATGGGCGTAACAACAAGTGTTTGTTACGCCCACTTAAGGGGTTTATGTAAAATTAAAATTAAAGAATTAAAATTTAGATTTACAAAACTATTTTAGCCTGTATCTTTCGCAATATTGGGAGTTAAAAGACCGGGTTTGGCTTTTTAGAACCAGGAAGAAATTGCCTTTCAGATGAACCTAAGTTATATTTTCACTAAAAATTGTCAAAATTCATTAATTATTGCCTAATTAACACTAATTAGGCCTAATTAGCACATATTAGTGCTCCAAAACCCTATTTCATACACCTAGCTACGAATAATTAAGTTTAAATGACCCATCTTCCAACGTATAGCTGTATATGTTACTTTTTAACTGCAATTTCTGTAATAATTCACTATTTCTTGAATGATACTTTTTGATAAACCTTTCTCTTCACTAGTAAAAGTTTATTTTAAATGAAACTCTGAACCATTTTTCGAACAACCGGAGGCCGTTAAGGCCTGGGGAAGAGTAACGACTCCTCCGTTAGGTGATCAAAGGCTATAGTTGGGGGGCCTATTACTGACCCTGGAGTGGTAACGACCTCTCCGTTAATAGTTAGCCCCGATCAAACCTTATTAGCTCATATTATGCCGGGTTCCTATCCTATTCTGGCACTACCTATGCAGATTATAACGCTATTTCCAACCTTATTTCTTTCACCTAGAATCTACTGAATTCCTATTCTCTTCTTGCGCTGTTCATTCGTGTTCTGACACTGTTATAACCCTAGTTTCTAAACCACGCTAGAACCTATGTCACGTTTTGTAAGGTTTGAAGGATTTGAACTGGCTGGCAACTCTGGTATTCACAAGAACATAAAATAATGACAAATATTGCTTGGACGTTCACATACTGCACACTAGGTTCTGAATAACTGTTTCCAAGAACAACCACCAATAACAATTCCGATCGCGACTCATGGTTTTATGAGTTTTCCTTAGTTTTCGGCTTTTACTTCATCCGTAACATTACAACTTTTTATAAACTTAGCATAGTAAGCACACATTCCCAGAAAAATTCCCCCATCCTTGAGTGTCTTAGGTACGGCCAGATCGAGAATCGCTTGGATTCTCTCCTTCAAGGGTTCGACTCCCTGTTCAGAGATGATGTGCCCCAGATACGTAACTGATTTCTTTAAAAAGTGACATTTACCCGGATTCATTTTTAAGTCAGCAGCCCGTAAAGGATCAAAAACTTCTTGCATAATTTTAAGGGGTTCTAAAAACGTTTTAGAAAAGATCAAAACGTCATCAATGTAAATGATACACTTTTTCCACCGTAAATCTCCCAAACTACGTTCCATGCACCTCTGAAAGTTGCCAGGCGCACATTTAACCCAAATGGTAAGACATTGTATTCAAACTGTCATGAAATGTGTTAAAACTAGCTTTGGCCTTCGAATCTTCGTCCAGTTCAATTTGATTGAAACCTTTAATCAGATCTATAGTAGAAAGGTATTTTGAGCCCTTTAGAGAAGTCATGATGCTGTCAACCCGAGGAATCGGATAAAAATCAGGATCACTAATTTTATTGACCCTTCTAAAGTCAACGTACAGCCGTAATTTTCCACCCGGTTTAGGTATATAGATCATGGGAGAGCTCCACGGACTGGTGGATTGTCGAATCAAACCATATTTTAACATTTCAGTTAGCTCCTCCAGAAGAGGCTGTCGCAAATGAACTGGTAAACGGTAAGGCGTGGCATAAATAGGTTTAGCGTCCCCAGTATTAATGTGTGCTTTGAAAATTGTGCATTTTCCAATATCAAACGAATGTTGTGAAAAACAATGCTTATTTGCCTAAGAAGTCCCAAAATTGTCCTTTTTTCCGTTTCACTCAAAGTTTCCTCATCACATGAGATGGTTTGCATGGCTTCCGGCAAATCTTTTACGAAACAAGGTTCAACAATTTTGAGAGCATGTACACGAAAATTTCGTCCTTCCCGACTCGTTTTCAGGTTAGTTCTGAATCGGTTGTCCAATTTAACGGCTTCCCCGTGTTCATTAACCACTTCCTCATACCGATACTCATACCGCGCGTCGGCTAAGTCGGTTATGTGGTATTACATTACCCCAAGTAGAATTTTCATAGACTGTCATTAGCTTCCCAGTTTCGTTACGCATAAGCACAGGTATACAGTGGGATCTTAAATCTACCATGGCAGGTAACACGTGTACATTACTAGTATTTACGTCATATTTAGCTAAGTCCGGTTCAAACAACCCATCATATTTTAAGGGTTCCACACTTTCTACTAGAGCAGGCACCGCTACTTCGGCATACGGTTACCTGTTTCGTAGCAGAGACGCGATAGGCGGTTTCGGTAATTGGCAATTGTTGCTCCAGTTTGGCTATCATGGGGGGGGCTTACCAGCTTTGCGCAAACTCAACTCGCCCTTATGAAAACTGAGGTTGAGGTCCCCACCATGTCCATGCAAAAACTCGGTCCCCAGTAAACAGTCCTCAGCAAGACCTTTCGGAACTAGGAATAGCATGCTCGATTTTAATTCCAGGAGAATCATAGAATTCGACAGGTAATTTAAGGGCACCCCGAAATTTTAAGGTTTGACCGTTTATTCCTTCGGCGCGGGGAGGGTGTTCGATGGGCTTGATGGCCAATTCCAAAACGTTGGCTAAATTTTCACCCACTAAACTTAAATTCGCTCTACTAAAGTTTGTACAGCCCGACCATTCAAATTTAGGAAAATCATGGGTAGTGGACGATGTAAGACCGCGGTGTACACATCTTGCCTAGTTTTATCCCTAGAGTGAAAAGGCCCATCCCCTATTAAGTGTATCTCGGTGTTTCTAGGACAGGTAGTTTTAAAGGAACAGTGGTTCTATTCCCGTTTTGGGCACGTGATAGTATATTGTCCCAAATCAAGTGATATTTTCCCGGGAAAACTGGTTATAAAATCGGACCCTAGGATGCAATCGACAGTAAGTTTATCTACCACTACAAATGTCCAATCCCTAATGGGTAAGCGTTCTCGATTCCTATGAAATAGAATGGGTGCGATTACAGTCCCCACAACTTTGCACTTCCCACCATTAGCAGTTTGAAAATACTGTGACCTCTCTACAGGGAGCACGTCTAGCTTAAGTTGTTGTACCAGTCCCGTGGTCATGACGGAGACAAGCGATCCTGTATCAAACATGGCATATACAGTTTGTCCTAGAATTAGTAGAGTCATTAGTAAAGGCACGGTTCGGACCATGAGTACAGACTGGGCGTTGATGGTCCTAAATATGGTTCCCTAGGATAGATCGCGGTTGCGCTCGGGAGTTCTCCACACCCGTGGTTGAACGTGAAACTCGTCGTTTCAACGGACTCGTAGCGGCATCCGAATGAGAAACGTGTGAAGAATCAGTGGTCTCATCTCCTGAGTCCTTACTTTGTACAGACTGTTGACACGAAAATCTAACTATGTGTCGCTCATTCTTGTGTTTCGAATCGGGACTTAGCTCTACAGCCGGTGACGCACGTTCTTGACTTTCCTCAGTCAAGAGATGTGTAGAGGCTTTCTGATCCATAGTATTATAGTCCGACATCGAGGAGACGTAAGAGGTGTCCCTAGAAATAGACTTTAGGATCGGAGTAGCATGACACCTGTTCGCTGCCCTACGTACCTTATCATAGTCTAGTGTCCTACTAGCGGATCGCAACAGTAGTCTCTCTTCGTTTATTGTTAGTGAACCTAACTCTAATGGGGCTTCCTTGCTATAATGCATTCTATGATAATTATAATGTGCATAAACACTGGCTTGGCCTAGCAGACCGGCCGGATTGGCTCTACTCAGGACCAGCAGTCGGTCTGAAAGGAACTTTGTCTTTCCATTGGGAAATCCTGACGTCGGCTCGCCCTGTGCCACTAAGGGGAGGACACTTTCCCTCTTCCACTCACGCTCTCATCTTACACACTGACACAAACCTGCAAAGGCAACTTTTGACATTTCTTCTTCAGTACGAGGCGAGACTATTTTCGAACATTATGGATCAGACATAAGAAAATGATTGTGACTATTGTAACGGAGTCTCGCTCGACTGTTGTGAATTTAGCTTCATTATAGCAGGACAAGAATGAACTAATTAATCAGCAAATATTTACGAAATCGTTTAGCTTTCTGCTAAAAGTGAGTCCACTTTAATGATTCTGTTAGAAAAGCAAAGAGGATCGGATAGCGAACCCCGCATACCTGGGATCCGATCGCAGAAAGTTCTGCATTTTACGATTTCCTTTTGAAATTTACTCTGTCTTTGTGTGTGTGTGTGTGTGTGTGTGTGTGTCTGAAATTCTTTCAGGGATTTCCTATTGTCAAGAGTTTTCAGAGCAGCAAATTCAAGTTCGACGACAGCGTCAGCCCCCTATCGATCCCCAATTTGCGACCATGATGTAAGGTCATAAAATTTCTTCTTTTCACAAATTTTAATTGAAAAATGTTTTACAACTTTTCTCACACGGATAGACAGGAGGGATTTACATTGGGAAATAAAATAGATGTCAGTTACGCAATTTGGACGAAGCTAAGCAAAACTTGTTTCAAGATCTAATTTTAAATAAGCAATTTCAAGATATAATTTCAAATGTTTGAAAAATTATAGATACAAAAAGATGTTTAATTTCCTTAAATATGTATAATTTTAGACCTTTTTCCGTGTTTTCATTTCTTCTTTCAAGTGTTTTGTTTTTAGTTTCTATTGGTCAAATACGCCCCCCTTCCCTGGAGAATTGAGTCTAAGAAGATTAGTTAAACTACCAAGATATGTCTAAACTTTCCATTGTTAAAATTCATATTACTGACCTAGATCTGACAAAGTTTTCAGTTGCATCAAAACTTTGTTTAACGACTACTTTTGGGGAAGTTTCAGTTTGACGACTAATCACAGCATTTTCTAGTTATGTCAATACTTGTAGCCTCAATTTATAGGGCGATTTTTAAGCCCACGAAACTTTTTCAATCGGTTTTTCCTGCTGTAGAGGTCGAGACAGAGTTTCAAGTTCTTTAGATCCACTTTTTTGACCAAATAGTGTTATTTTTGTCCTTTTCTAGGACACGACTTATTCAATCTTATTGATATGATTGCAGTATGGTTGCTGTTATTATTGCCTTTGATCCTGATCAAGCCAAGTCAGGGGCAATATGGGGGACCCGGGCCGGCCCCTGGTATGTTTACTACTGACCAGCTGATCCGATAACTTGCTCTATAGTCATGTTTTCACAAACTTCACAATCAGTTATCAGGTGTACATGCAGAGTAGATGCTTTAATATAGCAAAAGCAAGTTTGGTGTTTGGACCGGAAACGAATAGGATTCAGAAAATTGGTGTCAACAAGAGTTTATAATAGGATAGTTTATATAATTATAGGTTTATAATATCCTATTATAAACTCTTGGTGTCAATAACATTTTTACTGTTTAGCACCCATTAATTTAAGTATCTATTTATATATCAATCTAAAATTCAAAAACAATTGTCTGTGCGAAGGATCAGAATGCAAAATTAGTTGTTATTTAGTATTGTTTAGTGGATGTCATGTCACCACGAGTAAATGACAGGTACGACACGGTACACTGCTCTGTGTAAATGGACTGTGGGTCGCTGTTAACAGTGTTAACCATGCGTTTATATGTGTTCGAACTAAAACGAATATATTTGGCTGTTCGGCTACCCAATGTTAAATTTGTATGTTAAGGTGGACCCCTCCCCCGAAATGAAATCTCGGGAGAGGAGTTCAGTTTATCGCTGTTAAGCGTGTGTTTATATGCCATTGAACTGAACTAATCTGTAATGTATTCGATTGTGGACCTTGTACCGTATCGTACTCTTCCTACCATTTACTCTTGGTATTGCTTATCACTTATCAGTGAGTTCGCTTTGAAACTGTCACCCAGCACTTCACTTTCGCAACGCAAGGATAAATCTCACTTACACTGTAATGAGAAAATGAACAATGCGCAGCTAATCAGTAAAGTATGTTTCACAGGTCCTGTACCTCGACAGATGTGGCAGTGCTTGAGTGGAACCTGTCAGTCGTGCTCCTTTGGGACCTGTGCCGCCGACTTAGCCGCCTACGATACCAGAGAGACTTGTCTCCAGCAAGCCCCGTCCTGTCGCACAGGTTACAACCATTGAAAGAGTTACAATTATTAAATACTTTTAAAAACATGAAATTGAACACTTGAACTCTTTGCAGTCTGTGCGCGAAAAGTGATCTGTGTTAACTGGAATAAGAAATGGATTCAGCCTTTCTGTACTGCGAAAGCAGTTGGACTTCACCAAACCAAAAGTTTCTCATCTGCATTAGTCTTGACATAACAGAGGGCTGAGAGCACATCACTGCTGGCACCTTCATCACTTGGGGTTCACCCACTCTCCCAAGTCGTCAGTCAGTAGGGTTCACGTCCCCACACTGCACGTAGGTACACTGCAGTCCCAGCCCAGCCGAGACCTGTGCAAGACTCTGCTACCTCAGGATCAGCTTCTGTTCATTTCCTCTTACTCAATCGCATGTCGGTCGAATTAGAACGACAGTAGTGATGTTCACGGGTTCTCTATGTCAGGCTTTTCTTTATTCATCTCCACCAAGAGTCTGTAATACCAAGAGTGAGAAGCTTGGCCCTTCCTAATGGAAATGGCCTGCGAGATGCTCGGCACATTAAGGCCGAAATCTCGGGGTGGGGGTACCACTTACCATTGTCCAGCATGTGTTTATCTGCGTTTGAACTAAAACGCATCTGATTGGCTAATCGCCTACCTTATGTCAAATTTACGTGTCCCGCTTAGTGTTGTTAAGCGTGTGTTTGTATGCAGTCGAACTGAAAAGCCTCAGCTACCGCAATCCTCATCAGTGCATTTCAGTTCGACTGCATATAAACACGCGCTTAACAACGCTAAGCGGGACCCCCCCTGAGATCTCGGGGGGGGGGTTCGCTTATACACGTAAATTTGACATAAGGTAGGCGATTAGCCAATCAGATGCGTTTTAGTTCAAACGCATATAAACACATGCTGAACAATGGTAAGTGGTACCCCCACCCCGAGATTTCGGCCTTAATGTATCTCGCATCTCGCAGGCTGTATTCCTTAGCATCTCGCAGGCCATTTCCATTAGGAAGGGCCAAGCTTCCCACTCTTGGTATTATAGACTCTTGTCTCCACTGAGAAAAGCTTCAAAGGATAAAGCTTTTAATGCTTTCAGACAAATTTGTCTGTCCAATTTTTGACGTATTTTAGGACCATCTCCCGGGCCAGGACCAGGCTATAATCCGGCTCCGGGGCCAGCACCCGGTCCTGGTCCGGGTTATAATCCGGCACCTGGTCCCGGATATGGAACCGGACCCGGTCCTGCACCAGGACCAGGACCAGGCTATGGAACGGGGGGCCCGAGCGGACCCAGTGGTGGCTATGGGACGAATGGGGGTGGACAGCGGACCGGGGGATATCAGTGTCTGGACGGGGTCACATGCACATCCTGCGCTGGCGGAGGATGTGTCCGGGATATTGCCAGATATAGATCCCAACAGCGCTGCCAAGCTGCCTGCGGATCTACTGGTAATCCTCTTTCCACCGATTTCAGCAATTTGTTGTGTCGTGTGTGTATTTGTTTTATAATAATAATAACAATATAGTTATCGTCTGTATATACAATAAAATAATATAAGGATAATATATGCCGTTTTCTGCAGAAAACGTTTTTCCAAAGATTCAAGCCAGAAATTCCCTACTTGTAAAATATTACAATTCTATAGTTTGTGATAAATGGGCCCAAGACAAGATAAAAGTCAGTTTTTGATGCGTTCTGATCTACCACTTGTTTTTCTTGGAACCTAAATTTTCATCGGGGTTCTTGGGGTTCTGGGGGTTCTTAATTTTTTGAAGAGATTTGATCTCTATATAACTACGTTTAGTTTAATTTCTTGATGGGGGTTCTTAGGGGTTCTTAACTTTTCGAAGAGACTTGATCCAACTACATATATTTAGTTTCAAATTTTTGATGGGCGTTCTTGGGGGTTCTGAAAGTTTTTCGTCAGGTTTAATTCTCTACTGTCTAGTTCTAAGGTTTGCTTAAGTTTGCTTGCGGTTCTAAAGTCCGGGTATACCGAAAAGTGTGAGCGTTGTCTGGACTTTAGATCTAGAACGAACTTGTTCTTCTTGTCGTCAGCTTTCGATTGATCCCAATATTGTGGACATTGGAATTGGATGTAGCATACACACAAATTTCAGTCTAAATTTATTAGAAAAGCCAGGAGTACCTCACCCCCAGCACACCGGGTTATATGCTACAAATTTATGATGTGTATATATGTAACTCAGTCATCAAATTTCTCAGCACCATTATCGGGTCTGCTGAATGCCAGCTGAAGGAAACTAATCGCAACGTAGTCACGTACAAATCAAAGTCCTGGATACAAACGCTTGAAAAAAAATTGAGAACCTCCTTTTTTCCTAATGAGGGTTTTGGGGGTTCTAACGTTTATCTTGACATGGGCCGATAAATGTGTTTACTGTTTTGTAGGATCGTCTTAGGTCCAATGTGAGCCCTACCGGTTCTGATTTAATCAGGTTCTATTTTAGGGGGTGGCTATGGAACGGGTCCAGGACCAAGTCCGGGTGGATACGGAACTGGGGGTTCAGGTACCTCTAATATTTACATTTTTGATTCACCATTTTATTCTTGTTATGCTAGCATGTGCTTGGCGCTGTTGTGATAATAATACTTCCTTCAGGGTTTCTCATCTAACGAAGTTCTGTCTTCGTCGTATCCAAACGTGGATTTTGGTTAAACGTTGAACTTGGATAAAAACATAAAAAAACTCTGGGACAACATGTATCGAAAAGTGTATGTTTTGCATGACGAAGTATTTGATGTACGATTCCGCTAAGGTCAAAAGTTAGCTTACGTTCTTCCATAACTTTTACTATCTTTAGTTCTGTCTCTGTGTAACCACTAAACTTTGTATTATGTTATTTGAGTCAGCTTTGTTTTGCTGCTGTTTAAGCTAAACCATCTTTGCTCATTTGCTGCTGCTTACAATAATGCCTAGCCAAAATGATAATTCCAAACCGATTCTGACTCATGAAAACAAGAAAGCAGTCTACTTATGTCTTTAGGGTTGGCTTAGATACTAAGATATTTCGCGGTCCGGGCTTTGTCTAAGCCCGAGGCTCAAGTCACAGCCCGAGCGGCTCGTAAAAATAATGGAAAAATATTGAAAGCAGTTTTTGGTATTGGATTAAACTGAAATTTAGGGTCATCACGTGGAGGAGGTGGTTACGGAGGTGGAGGCAACGGACCAATTGAGCCACCCGGATCTCTCCCAAGTTAGCTGTGAAGTTTCAGGACTTGGACTTGCAAGTCCTCTTTATCAAAAATATACGGTGGCTTCCACCAAATCTGACTAAATTAAGTGGGGAATTAGGTTAAGTAGCAGATAAGTGACAATTAGTTAAGTGCCACTTAAAGTTTAATTTCGTTGCACCAACTGATACTTAACTAATTGCCACTTAAAACTAGTAGTTAAGTTCGACTTAAGTATCAAGTAGTCACGCGTTTTTGTCTTAGGGCCTGTTCGCGCAGCGAGTTAAACTAGTTAAAGGAGTTAAAGTTAACTCAATCCTTTTCGCGCACAGGGTTAAAAGAGTTAAACAGTTCATTTTAACTCGCCTGCAGGATTAAACGAGTTTAACAAATTTATCTCTACTCTTTTAACTCGCGCGCGAAAAGGCCCTTAGCCAATTCTGAAACGGAGTTGGGATTAAGTGGCACTTAAGGTGGTGGTATCCCTTTGTGCAGTACTTTTGTGGTGATTTTTTGAGACACTATAACTTTCGCAATTTTGGGAATTGGAAAGAGCTTTATTCATCGTTTTAAAGCTAATAATTTGTACATTCACAAGAGCTTACAAAACTAGCAAAATTAGCACAAAACTAGCAAAATTTTTCTGACATACTGACATCTGACAGGCTAAATATAGACCAAAAATTTTTGAACATCGATTTCTCAAAACTGTAGAATCGGCCAAAATTTTTTTGTGCCATAATGGACACATGGGCCGAAAGACATTTTTTGGATTTGGCATAACAAGCTTCAATACTCCGGAAAATCCGGCAAATGTGCGGTGACACGAAATTTCGCAACTTTGTATTCAGTTTTCTCGCAACTGGAGATGTTTTAGCTGAAACCAAGAAAAATGTCCCTCCCCAACAATGCAAACTTTCGTCCAGGCAAAAATCACGCACATCCATTGGGTAGTTTTTGAGAAATCGATGGTCTAAACAAAATAATCGCATTTTTGCCAAAATGGTTTTTTCGCCAAATCTCTAGCTTAAAGCAAACGAATCCCATCCCAGCTAATAGGCACTGATAAAATGGGCAATTAGAAGGCGTATCGATTGAGTACAAATAACCAAAACTTGTCAGCACTATTTGGCAGTAATTTTGAAAAAACTGATTTCCTCCGTTTTTTGACCCCAAAACTAGTTTTTGGCTTATACTGACTTAACCACTGGAGATAGGTCAAAGGTTGTAAAAGCAGAAATGTTCGTTTTTGTGCCCTCTTTCCATCCATCACAACCAATCTGATCTATCGACTAACTACTGAAAGTATAATGCCAAAACAGAAAATTTCCTATCTTTTCACCGAAAAAATTGGGACTGGTCCCAGAATGTTAAAGAGCACCAAAATAGCATATTTGAAAGTTTCATCTACTTTCACAAAGAATTGAATCCTGTATGGTCAAATTTACACTAAAGGAAACCACCACCTTACGGTGCTGGTTCGGATTCGTGTATTTTTGGGTCTTAAAAGCGCAATTGTCGTTGAAATTCATTCAAATACGCTACAATTACATCATTTAGCCTAGAAAAGATTTTAGAAAAGTCGCGACATGAAAATTAGAGTTCTGGAGAAATTTACTTTAATCCACCCGGGTACCCTACACGGACAAGCTTATAATCATTCGAATCCTCTCACCAAGACCTACAACTTTGCTCTTGAGAATATTCTTCGCTTCCTCACGGTTTAAGAGATAACAGCGAAAACTGATTTACGAGGTCCAAAACTGGCCATTTTTTGAAAAATCAAATATGCAAAATTTCGACAGTTTCAACAGCGCTTGTCAAGTATTGCCCATATTTGTAGTTCTAAAGCACATGTTATGCCCAACGGAGAGCTCTCTGCGGCATCTGTGCCTACGCACAACAACGAAAATGTAAAATTTTAAAAATCGCAACCAGATTGTTTTGAACATGGATTTCTCTCAACTCATGCAACCAATTAAAAAACGGCTTTAGGCACGCATTTTACGACAATTGCCGAGCGCTATTCTTCTTGGTTTTGCTTTTTGTCTTTCCGTTCGAGAGAAATAAGCATCCAAACTAGAAAATGTTTACGAAAATCAGACAGAATCTACTTTTTCTCAAAATCTTGAGCTGACCTGATCACTAAAAATTTCAGAAAAAGGTAGCTTTCGGGAAGACGTTTATTTTGAAGCCTGAACTGGTCGCTTTTCTTTAGCGTTCCCACATTTCGAGAAATCCATGTTCAAAAATTGTTTTCTTGTGATCGCATGTTCAAGTCGAAGAGTTGATAAGGCAGGTATACCGTACCTAGCTGTAACAAGCACAATCTAAGCTTTAAAATGATATAAAAATTATCGTTGAATTTCAAGAATTGTGCAAATTACAGTCTTTCAAAATTTGCTGCAAATCCCGAACCATCACCACAATTAAGTGCCAATTAACTGATACTTAAAGTATTGCACCAGCAAAGTTTGACTTTAAGTAGGACTTAAAGTTAAGCAGCAACCAAGGCAAATTTAAGTGTCAGACGGAACGGATGAAAATTAACTGATACTTAAATTAAGTATAATTGGTGCAACAACTTAAGATCGAATTTAAATTTAATCGGCAGTAAAGTGGGAATTTACTTTAAGTAACAGTTAATTTCCATTTGTGCAAGCCTTTCTCTGCATGACGAGATATCTGAAAATAGTTTTTCGCTTAATCCCTTAACCGCCGGGCAGTATTAGTGCCTTGATCCAGTACAAAGTGTATCAGATTCACGGTGGATACAGTACAGCCACCCCCACCGGGCCTTTGGCCAAGGACCAATTCTAGTCAGAACTTTGAATAAAGCAGGACATGAACCTGAAACGGTCAATGGATCATCTCTAAGATACAGGCAGATACAATAAAAGTAGATAAAATTCTAAATTGCTTGAAGTCTAAATTCACTTAAAATTAGGTCGGAGTATTTTCAGTCTTTCTGAACTATTGATTAATTAATACAAATGTTGTTAATGACAACAATTGTTAAAAAATTACTTAAATGCAACCTTTTTCCTGGCAGGACCTCCTGGCGACAATGTTGGCGGGAATGGTTATAATTCTCAGCACTCACATGGAGAAGAACATTCCCACGGTACCAAAGCTTAGTCATAGATTTAATTCTGAATGTTGCTCATAGTTCTTTTAAATTTGCAGTTTCAATTTCTTAGCCTTTGCTTGAGTACATGCTACAGGAGACTACGACAAACGTCTGGTAGCACCCAAATGTTTGATCGTCTGTGGAAATTGAATCCCAGCGGCTCGGATCAGTAGATATGCTCAAGGCTCAAAGTATACCTTGAACGCAGGAGCATTTCAGGGTACTGCGATTCGTCCTTCCAATAGATAGTTGTCATACTCTTATGTATTATGTACTATCATTCAGACCTTTTTACCTAACGTCAAAAAGAGAGTTGCATCTTCAAAAAGCTATCTTCTAAATTTAAATTTTTAGGACCGTCAATTGATCCAAACTGTGTAGATACTAGCAAGAAGTGTCCCTACTTGGTTCATGCTGGAAAGTGTACCAGTCAATATACCTATGTTCAGCAAATGTGTCCCAGATCCTGCGACATTTGCCCAGGTTTTACCGTTTCACAATTTCTTAATCCACGAAAACCACTACTTTGTCCACGACAGAGAATTGTCTGATATATAAACACTAATTTCAACCTCTGGAGTGTCACCTTTCCGATAGTTTACTTCTTGGCAACCAAAACACAGTAACAGTTTCACAATACGGTCGTGGGGATAAAGTACAAACTTAGTTTACAGCAAAATAAAAAGGATGCAATTGCGGGAGGCTCTTCGAACCCCATTTCTTTACTACTGTCCAAAAGTAGTCCATCTATGGATTGGCTTCACGCCAGCGACACACGCTGTCAGCGTTTTGCAGGAAGCAGCAGCAAATTTTATTTATTTGATAACGTTTGTTTTATTTTATTTGGGTTTAGTTTTTTAAGTACTGTAATCGTCACTTTCATTCTTCACTGCACTAAGCTTGACCTTTCCCTACACAGCCAAGCATGCTGATTTTATTTTCTCATTCCTGTTGAGAGATTAACATTAGAAAATTCTAAGAGCATTTGTCTTCCGCCAACTTAAAATGGGATGGGGTTTAGAAGATTAAATCGAAAAGTATCATTCACATATCACATCTGTTTCAAGTTTCAAAGCTTTACAATATGTGAAATGTTGATGTGGAACGCGACCTGGCCTGGACTCTAGAGATCATAAAGTCAAAACAATTCAGTTGTTGTTTCGATGCAGTAGGGTAACGAGTAAACAGTTTTGGTATGTTGTATAATCTGCTGTATAATTGCACATTGCAATTTGTACCAGAGGTTTGGGCTGGGCATTGCCACAAATTAATCAGCCGTACGTGTTCGCAGCATCGTACAAATCTGCTCAAAGCTGGCTACTCACCCAGTTACGCAGCAGTTTAATTTTATCAATTACGTACGTCAATAATTGCTATCGAAAACGATGACTCAACCATTCAAATGTCATGATTTTTGTGTTTTGTTGTTTCAGTGAGACCGTACTTTCCCAGCGGACCCGGACCAGGGAGCGGCTACGGTCCAGGAGGACTTGGTCCCGGTCCCGGTTCTGGCTACGGCGGAGGCACCATAACAATACCTGGTGGGTTATTGCCAATATTTGGACCACCCACGTTGCCCGGTGGGGGTACTTTTCCTGGCCCAGGGGGCACTTACCCAGGCACATTCCCTGGGGGTACGCTCCCTGGGGGTACCTACCCTGGGGGCACTTTTCCGGGGGGCACTTTTCCTGGCACTTACCCTGGCACTTTGCCTGGAGCAGGTAACGATGCTACTGTACCTATTTGTCAGTTTCAAATAGTTGCAACAAAACGGTCTTCTTTAATTGGTGTCTGAAGTAATTGCTTTCCAATTACTGTCTAAAGAAGTCTCAATTATGAAACCAAAACGTTAGTCGTTGGTGCAGATATCTGCGTGGTAAGGCTTATAATTGCATAATGAATGTTACCAATTTTGAGCAGTTGTTATCGGCTTGTGTAACCACGCTGTGCACATTTCACTTCGACTTTAGTATTGCACGTTTCCTAAGGTATTGACTTAAAAATTGTTTGGAGTTACATGATTTTGACCTGTTTTTATATGTAAGTTGTAAATCAATGTCTTACTTTCTTGTACCTATTTTCTCGCCAGCTTTGGAAACGTATGGTAAAATAGAAGACTGTCAAAATTAAAGCGCCTACTGTACCTAATATCAAGAGTACATAATGACTAAGAGTGTGACAAGCGTCACACTCTTAGTTATTAAGGTCGGGGACATCATCTTCACGATAACGGCTGACCCCTCCCACAAATGAGTACATAGTACACATTTTTGTATGCTCACCGGCTTGTAATGTGTTGAAGGTCGAAAGTGGCCAGTTGCTGATAGAACGTTTTTGGCTTCAACACATAAACATACAAGCGAGTGAGCACACACAAATGTGTACTAGGTACTCATTTGTGGGAGGGGTCACTGGGGTCTCATTTGTGTAGGGGGTCAGCCGTTGTCGTGCAGATCATGTCCCCGGCCTTAATAACTAAGAGTGTGACGCTTGTCGCACTCTTAGTTATTATGTACTCTTGCTAATATACAAATGTTTGATGACTGTGTCTGAGTCTTTCTCTTCAGTGTTGCCCGGCCACATTATGCTGCCAGGACTGCTGGGTCCAGGTGGCCTGACACCCGGCGGCTATGGGACCGGTACCGGCTCCATCGTTCCAGGAAGTGGCGGTTACGGTACCGGAGGGATTGTACCGGGTCCGGGTGGATACCAGCCGGGGAGTGTGGTTGTTGGTCCAGGTGGCTACTCCGGAGGGACAGGTGGCGGGATAGCTCCTGGCGGTTATTCAGGTGGGACAGGTGGCACTGGTGGCTACTCAGGTGGGACAGGTGGCACTGGTGGCTACTCAGGTGGGACAGGTGGCACTGGTGGCTACTCGGGTGGGACGGGTGGCACTGGTGGCTACTCAGGTGGGACAGGTGGCACTGGTGGCTACTCAGGTGGGACAGGTGGCACTGGTGGCTACTCGGGTGGGACAGGTGGCACTGGTGGCTACTCAGGTGGGACAGGTGGCACTGGTGGCTACTCAGGTGGGACAGGTGGCACTGGTGGCTACTCAGGTGGGACAGGTGGCACTGGTGGCTACTCAGGTGGGACAGGTGGCACTGGTGGCTACTCGGGTGGGACGGGTGGCACAGGTGGACTCTATCCACCTCCTGGATAACGGTAATGAACAAAGATCAGCTGTAGACATGTTTTAAGATCGCTTCCTGATACCCAGACTGATTTGCGATTTAACAGCTAATTTCATGAAGACTGTTCACGTGTAATTTCGAAAAACCAAATATCACAACTTTGTTATTTTTGCAAAATGGATTTTCGAAGCACGAAATTTGTAATGCAGTCTTCGCAAAAACGCAAAATTTAGCGATATCGATGCTTTCTAGACCATCTTTGCTCGCCAAAATATATATACTTGTTTACGATTCTATACACTGTTGAAGGATCCAGTAGAAAGCAGAGGAATCACTATCAGTTTTAGCAAGAGTACATAATAACTAAGAGTGTGACAAGCGTCCCAGTCTTAGTTATTAGGCTGCAGACATCATCTGCACAATAACGGCCTACCCCCCACAACTGAGTACCAGGTACACAATTGTGCACCATCACTCGCTTGTATGTTTACATGTTGAAGCCAAAAACATTCTGTCAGCAGCTGGCCACTTTCCAGCTTCAACATGTAAACATACAGGCGAGTGATGGTGCACAATTGTGTACCTGGTACTCAGTTGTGGGGAGGGGGGTGCAGATGATGTCTGCAGCCTAATAACTAAGAGTGGGACGCTTGTCACACTCTTAGTAATTATGTACTCTTGCTTTTAGGAAGGATTCGATCCAATTAATATATCAGAGTGTACTGAGAAACTTCTCGGCTGGGCGCGGGCTCTGGCCGGACATACTTCTAGGCCCGGCCAGCCAACCTGAGCTAGACGCCGTACAAGAAACACCTTGGCAAAAGGGCTGTAGAACTTAAAGTATTTTCTTTCTTCAAAAGTCTGTACGAGTGTGCGGAACTGTTTGTAAACGTCAAATTGTGTCAAGGTTTACGTGAAGAGACTTTACCTATTCACCATAAATTCCGATAAAAAATTCCTAATTACTTATAATCTAACGGCCTTTACCAGCGCGAGTTAGAAGAGTTGAGTTAAAATTATTTAAGTAGTTTAATCTTGCAAGCGAATGAAAATTAAAGTTAATTCTCGAAAGAATTCAGTTAATTTTAAATCTGAACTCGTTGTGGGAAAAGCGTACAGTGAAGGCCTAAGTGTACTTTTGTATATTCCAGATAACGGGCGCACTCAGATTCACACTCCACACCCAGATTCACCTGCCAAATTTCGCTTTAATTCTGAAGCCAGCCTCAGCATACCATTTGGACTGCATTTTAAATGCTCTATTGTACATTTTTATTTCATTGTCTGTCGTATATTTGCACAATATATACTTGATGTAAACTATGAACAACCAGTATCTAAAGTGGCAGCCTTGCCTTTCGGTTGGCCGAAGCCCGGCCGCGTATTTATAAAATGTACAGTTGGTTCGCGCAGCAAGAAAGTGTACAGCGTATTCGCGCATATTTTCAAAATGTACATGCGATTCGCGCAACAGGAAAATGTACAGCGTTTTCGCGCACCCTAAGAAAGTGTACACCGTATTCGCGCAACCTTCATATCTTTGCAAACTTATCGATATTAAAGTGCATATATCTAGAAATGTCAAACTGGCCAAAGCACTACTTACGTACGCATGCACATAAAATTTAGAATTTAGTTTTACTTTTTAGATTACAATAATACTAGCTTGAAAAAATACATAGATTAGGAAAAATACATTATAGAATCAACTGAAAAAATGGATCCAGGCACGTTCTTGCATGTGGAAGCAGAGTTGGAAGTGGGTAGCGGGTACCCACGGGTACCCGCGGGTAATAGAAATATTGCTACCCGCAAGCTACCCGCGCGGGTATATAAAAACAAGCGAGCTCTACCAATTAAACTGAATTTTAACTTTTAAAATTCCAAACTTTTGGCGAAAAATTGCCAAAAAATCACAGCATTTTGGTCCCGGTCGAAATCGGACTGAATCACCGAGACTGACATTGGGAGCCAAGTTCTGCATCTCTAATTAAAAGTATCTGTTAGCTTAAATTTTTAAACTTTTCGAAAATGTTTTGGTACTTTTTCGGCAAACTTCGGCAAGTTGGATTAATTTCCATATTTCAGCAACCCATCTCAATACACTATTAGGTAAAGTAGTTTTTTGGTACTTTTTCGGCAAACTTCGGCAAGTTGGATTAATTTCCATATTTCAGCAACCCATCTCAATACACTATTAGGTAAAGTAGTTTGGAAGCTTTAAATCAAAGTTTATTTTTAATTATAGACACTTTTTTAATAAATTTAACAACATAGTAATCGTAAACCACTCGAAAACTTTTGCGGGTATCTTGCGGGTATCAGTTGGCTGCGGGCCGCGGGGCGGGGCGGGGCGGGCCGCCAAAATGGTACCCGCTTCCAACTCTGTGTGGAAGTGCTTCTGGAACAAGAAATTGTTCCTTTTCAGCAAGAGATTGTCAAAGAGAATGACAACAAGTCCAGTTTAAATCTGCCAATCGTGGACGGATTTAATCTCAATCAATACGTAGCGATCGTTTCTCATTTTCCAGTTGCCTCTCAGTTGCTCCGCTTTTCCGTTCTTCCGTTAGCTATGCATAGTAGTACGTACAGTAGAACATACATACATAGTACTTGTCAGCCAATCAAGTCGCAGATGATGTAAACATCTGAATTTGAATTTTCATTTTCTCGTTTTCCGGTCACCGTTGTTATCTCCGTCTCTTTCTTCGGTTTTATCAAAATCGCGTTTTGCTTCATTTTTCAATAATTTTTGGCTAATTTTAAACGACTGAGTGATTTAAGAACAAACTAAACTATCCTATTCTCACTTCTTATTTTTGCAAAATGTAATAATTTCTCTAGCTTTTGAATCAGTTTTACTGAACAAAATTGAACTATAGCAAAACTGTTGATTTTTCTTCAATGTTAATTTTTCTTTTATTTCTTAATTATTACCAAGTTACTGATTTCAGTTTACAGTTTCTCCGTTTTTCTATCGGAGCATCCGATCTAAAATCTTATCTCTTAGACTCCATACCTTTATATTGAATTGAAAATAAAGAATTCTTTTCGTGATCTTTATAACGCAACTGATGCACATTCAGAGAAGATTTCAACAAGTTGGCAAATCATAGGTTGCTGAAGTCCTAGTTATATGTAGAAAGTACATTTCCTGTAGGTACATCATCGTACAAAACAATATTAGTCCATATTTACGTAAAATTGAAAATGAAATAAGTATGAGTGACCAACTGAAAGTGAAATTGAAACTAAATTTGACTACTGCAGCTTTCTGATATTGAAAATACAATATTTGAATTTGAGTGAGATAAATTATGTATTTTATTCAAAGTAGTATATATTATTGCAATCTAGAAAGTAAAACTAAAATCTAAACTTTATGTGCATACGTACGTAACTAGTGCTTTGTCCAGTAAGACATTTCTAAATATATGCACTTTAATATCGATAAGTTTGCAAAGATAAGAAAGAAGGTTGCGCGAATACGGTGTACACTTTCTTGCTGCGCTAACCAACTGTACATTTTATAAATGCCCGGCCAGCGGCTATCGGCCACTAGCTGGCCGTTGGCTGACGAATGGTCGAATGTTGTTGGCTAACCTCAAATTTACTAATTTTACGCGTCAACTGTGTTGCAAAATTTAATTTACCTGCATGGTATCGTGCATATGTTGCTTTATAAACGGTACATTAGATACAGATGTTGAGATTTAGCCCCAAATTTATGATACGTAATCATTTATCGTAGTTAGCGTTATTTTTCAATAAAATTTGCTCATTGCATGCAAATTAGGCCCTATGCCTTTAAAGATTAAACGGATTAGATTAAAATTAATCTGCATTAAAGAAACAGCGCCTCGGATTAAAATTTTATCCAGCGAGTTAAACCAGTTAAACAGATTAAATTTAATCCTATTTCTTTAATGCACCTAGGATTAAAATTTTAATCTAACCCTGGTTCTTTATTCACACTTCGGATTAAAAAATCAACGATTTAATTTTAATCCGACCTGTTTAGTCGCTGTTTCTTTAAAGCTTAGTTTTAATCCGTTTAATCCGTCGCCTGCATTTTCAAGTAAAGTGACCAAAAAATCTTGGAACCGAACTGTGAGCACTTGTCCTGAGTTAACCTTTGAAGTTAGCATATATAAAGTATTATTTTAGAAACCTCAGGAGGAGGAGAATCCGGTAAAACCATCATATCCGGTCTATATCCGGTTACCGGATACCAAATCAATAAAAACACTTCAGATTCGGAAAGAGAATGCTAATTAATTCATGCTCTAGTATATTGGTCCTTGGCCCAAGATATTTCCGAAAATCCGTTCACATCCGGTCCATGTCCGGTAACCAGATGTCTAGGACACTTGTACAGCAAGATGGGTAGGTAGTACAGATTCGCTGATTAAAGTTTTGGATTCCTCGGGTCGAAATTGGTCTGTATAGGAAATTTTGTCCGATTTGAACCAAAATCGCGTGATCTATGAGCGTATCCGGTTCGAATAAAACCGGAAAAATCGGTTTTCAGGTCTGGTGCTCAGAATCGCGGATAAAAAATGTTCGTTTTTGGCACAATGAATATTTGGGAGGCTACTTTCATTTTACCGGTGTCAAAGTAATCGAATATCCGGTCGATTTCCGGTTCTGAGCTTTGAAATTTAAAATTTCATGGGCTATTATCTCTGTATCCGGTTGGTCCGGAAGTCGAATTATTTCATTAAAATGATATTTTGTCTATCAGTAACAAGCATCAACCTCAAATTACTTCATATCTGCTGCAATTTTTGAATGATAGCGTTTTAAAAACGTGCTGATTTTGCTTGTTTTGTCTAATTGTTAAACCGGATATGAGATTTGATTCCATACGCTTAGCTTTGTCGCACGCAATATGGCTTATTTTTGAACCATTTTTAAAACGCTATCATTCAAAAATTACAGCAGATATGAAGTAATTTGAGGTTGATGCTTGTTAGGGATAGAAAAATATCATTTTAATGAAATAATTTGACTTCCGGACCAACCGGATACAGAGATAATAGCCCATACAATTTTAAATATCAAAGCTCAGAACCGGAAATCGACCGGATATTCGATTATTTTGACACCGGTAAAATGAAAGTAGCCTCCCAAATATTCATTGTGTCAAAAAAGAACATTTTTATCAGCGATTCTGAGCACCAGACCGGAAAAGCCAATTTTTCCAGTTTTTTTTCGAACCGGATATGGCCATAAATCACGCAGTTTTGGTCCAAATCGGACAAACTTTCATGTACAGACTAATATCAAGAGTGCATAATTGCACTATTATTAAGAAGAAGAGTAAGTCACTAGAGGGCTTCTCTTCTTTGCATTGCGTAACGGTGCTCCGACCACAATACGCGAATGTTCCCCCGTTTGGGGGGGGGTCGACCAAATCGACATTGCATACCCCCCCCCCCTCCGTGTGGTGGGGGGGTAGCAGACAAGAGGTCCCCGTTTGGTGGGGGGGGGGAGCCAACAGCCAATCAGATTGCAGAAACCCCCCCTCCGTTGGGTGGGGGGTAGAGCAGAGGATTACGGTAGTTTTTGTTCTATTCGAAAATGGGTCCCCGTTGGGGGGGGTCTCTGAAAGAGGTCCCCGTTTGGGGGGGGGGGTCACAAAAAGTGGTCCCCGTTTGGGGGGGGGTCGCCAACAGCCAATCAGAATGAGCAAAACTTAGCCTGCTTGAGCACCCCCTCCCCAAACGGGGACCCCTTTCAGCGACCCCCCCCCCCAAACGGGGACCACTTTTGGCTACCCCCCCCCCAAACGGGGACCCCTTTTGCATACCCCCCACCAAACGGAGGGGGGTATACCTGTCGACCCCCCCCCAAACGGGGGAACATTCGCGTATTGTGGTCGGAGCACCGTTACGCAATGCCAAGAAGAGGAGCCCTCTAGATATTAGCAAGAGTCCATGATTTTCTCCTATATATTAGAAGAAGAGTAAGTTCTTCTAATATATAGGAGAAAATCATGGACTCTTGCTAATATCGACCCGAGGAATCCAAAAATTCAATCCGCTAAATTGTACGACGTACCCATCTTGCTGTACAGTTTTTGTGACCTAGACATCCGATTACCGGGCATGGACCGGATATGATCGGATTTTCGGAAATGTCTTGGGCCAAGGAGCAATATTCAAGAGTATGAATTAGTTAGCATTCTCTTTCCGAATCTGAAGCGTTTTTATTAATTTCGTATCCGGTAACCGGATATAGACAGGATATGGTTTTACCGGATTCTCCTATTCCTGAGGTTTCTAAAAATATATACTTTATATAGACTAACTTCAAAGGTTAACTCGGGATAGGCGCTCACAACTCGGTTCCAAGATTTTTTGGTCCACCAGCGCGCAATCAGCTATTTTTATTAATCCTCGTGCAGTTACACGGATTATAAATGGTCGGATTAAACGAGTTAATTTTAATCTGTTTAATCCAGCATTAAAGAAATAATTAAAATTTTAATCCGGCCGATTTTTAATCTGTTAAATCCGACCATTTTAATCTTTAAAAAATAAGCCCTTAGTTTTTAAATGTCTAGTGGTCAACGTATCATCAATTCATTTTAATTTCATTAATTTATTCATTATTTTCTCAAAACAATTTTAGCTAAAACAGGAAAATTAAAACAGGACAGCAAAACGTTTGGAAAAACCATTTTGAATAAAGTTTAATTAAATTAAGTTGCCGCAAACTTATGCACGGTAGACTAGTAAAAATAGTAAACTCGAGCTAACCAGTAACCCAGCAATGGCTTACGGCCAACAACAAGCCAACGACCAACCAGTTGGCCGGCTATCGGCCAATTGTTTGGCCAACTTCAAACTCCGGCCAAGCCAAGCCAAGCAAGAAAAATTTCGGCCAATCCCAACACTAGTAAACACAATCCCTAATATTTCTAAAAACGCATCCTTTTTATTGTAAAAAACAAACAAGCATCTGATGCATCCGGCTTCATAAATTCAAATCAACCCATCAAAAACATAAACAAAACAACATTTTAAAGACTAAACAGAAAACTAGAGTTCCCTTCCTAGGGTCAATGCTATGAAAGCCTAAACCGAGGATTAAGCAGTTGATAAAGCACTGACCAATAGGAGGGCAGGGCGGGGTCACAAAGTTCTGTCCGTAGTGAATTTTGGATTCTGATTCCGATTGTCTGTGAGGGGTCAGTCTCGGGAGACGTAGTCCCGGATTTTCTGTAGGAGCGCCACATACTGGGCGTGCTCGTAGTGAGTGGAGAAGTGGATCAGCTGCTGGGCGAAGTCGGACTCGATCCCGCGCTCCTCCAAAAAGTTCATCAGATGATCGTACAGGGTCTGAAAAGGAAAGGAACAGCAAGAGTACATAATATAAGAGTATGTCACACTACGCATCTCGCATAAGGCTCTTAGTTATCAGAGCAAAAACTAGGCTCTACTAGCTAACGGCTGACCCCTCCCCTTCAAATCAGTAAGCGTCCGCAACGGAGGTACGCTCACTCCCTCTATGCTTGTCTGTTAAATCTCGAAACGAAAGCTGTGCATTCGTGAATTCTGTGTCCGCTTCGAGCTTTAGAACACAAGCATAGCGAGCGAATTTCTTTGAAGTGATGGGTCTGATGTGCGGGTGGGGGGGTCTCGAAACAGAAGTTGTGCATTCGTAAATTCTGTATCCGCTTCGAGCTTTAGAACACAAGCATAGCGAGCGAATTTCTTTGAAGTGATGGGTCTGATGTGCGGGGGGTCCACCGTTATCGAGCAGAGCATTGTTTTTGCTCTTATACCATATTAGTATGCCTGGTGGACATACTTTTATATAATGTATATACTCTTGAAACAGTGAGTGAGAAAAACTGCAGACCTTCCACAGAGCAAAGGAGGTATCAGAAACTGCCTACAGTCTACTGTGAAGCAAAAAAACACGGGGAATAGAGTAGAAATAGAATGAGTGATTTGTGAGAAAAGGCGGATCAACTAACCCCGTCCAGGACCTCCCCGCTGACCGAGTAGGTCTTGTCATGACTCTCACCACTGTACATGTACACCTCTTCAATATTGAACAAGTCTGAAACAGGGAAACAACACAAACCTAGCAATGTTAAATACATATCAACACAAGTACATAATATGCTATACAACAGTCAGAAAAATCTACAAAGCTCAATTGAATTCTGCTTTATGAAAACTTATTTGTACAAAAAACTTCAAATCGAAATCCGTTAAACCTGGGACATACCATAATTCTCTTCTCCAGCACCGGCGGCGGCGGCCTCTGGGCCGGGCTGATCCACAAAGTTGCACTCAAAGACCAGCTTCTGACTCCCTTTGGCCACTTCCACAATAAACGTGGGCTTGGACAGCATCTGTGTGCAAACAATACAGTTAAAGCATTGCATACTATACTTAAATCAGGAGTCTATAGAATTGATTCTGGTAAACGGTGAACCCTCCTGATCCACACAGCGACAGCAAACAAAATTAATGGAACAGACAAAAGATGGGACACCGCCTGTCAGGCGCCTAGGTAGGGGAGGGAAACGCGCAGGAATTCCCATACTTGAAATTGCGAAGTTAGTAGACCCACATCAAATTCATTTGCTTTCCATGCCGGGTAGGAAGCTCAGTTTTTAAAATAGTTGCATCTGAACCGAAATTTTTTGACACGTCAAATGAATATACTAATGACTGTCCTCAGAATTTATGGCGTCCGTCACCTTAGTTAGCTTGCTTTGTGTGAAGAGGTTTCACAAAACATTTACTTTATGTCAAATTTTCGAAAAAATCTTCAGCTCTCTCTCTCTAATTATGGGCCCAATCGCAAGGCATATTGGTGGCAGAGCCATTGCTTCTCCCCATCAGTCATATCAAATCTTCAGCTTCTGGTGGACCCCTTTTGACCCCCCCCCCCCCTTCTAGCAACGGCAATGCAGCCGCCTGTTACTGGACCCCGTCCCCGTATCATACACATTCATTTCCAGAGACTTACAGGAACACCCTGGCCCTCTTCCGGATTGGACATCTGCTCAGGATCCGCGCCCATGTGAGGTTGCACGTCCACCGTATGATTCACATTGAAACGAATCGTTATCCTAAAACACCCTAATGTAACAAGCTTATGACAAAACTTCTTGGAAGAAAAGTCGAAATCTATGGCCGCCTATCTTAGAGGACGACCATGAAGCAATAATTAGCCCCCGGATTTTCAGATATCCCTCTGTGCAGTCGTCGATGCCGATTATCCGTCAAAATAATGCCGCTACCTTACCGTAAAGTCTGGTGCCTTTGGACTTTACAACTGCCAAACCTGTAATTAAGCGCCACTGCCGGAATTCAAACGCAGAAGAAATGCGCGCAACCGATTCTTTGGTGGTATCTACCCCAGAAATGCTGAGGAAATCTGCCTCAGCAGGAAGAATCGGACTGTACTGGCCCAACTTAGAAGTAAAGGACACGGCACCCTGTTGGCCCAGCACAGACACCGCATTGGAATAGCTACCATCAGTTACCGTAGCAATCAGCAATAAGTAAGAAGGCAGACAGTTGGGGGTCTGGAGGCACTGTCCCCAGTAGAAATTTTTAGAAAGATCACGTTTGAAACACAATTTTTCCAGCAACTTTTGCAAAATTTTTCCTCTAGTTGAAGTTCAAATCTAGCTGCGATGGGCATGGGCTTGCGGCAGGGCAATTTGGAGCGCAGCCCCTGACGCAGAAACCATGATCTGAAGGACTGACTGAATGAATTACTAACCCAGGATTGTTAAGTACAGACAAGAACAAAAAGTGCTCCTTCGTCGCATGTAAAATACGTACATATGAGTCTCCGTAGACAGGTTGTACACAGGCAAAAACCAGCCTGTAAAATACGAGTTTCGTAGCGAGGTTGTAAATTAGGGAAAACAAGTTGCAACAGCTATGAGCCGTCATACAATGAGGCTCATTTGCGTATGTCATAATATATATATAATTTGTGGATATTTCACCTTCATATAAATAATGCATTAAGCTTTTTTTTAATCCCGAGTAAATCACGCCTTGTTAGTACATTATCTTTTATTACATAGACGTGATTTGCCCCGCGGCCGCCCAACCCCAATGCCGCGTCCACATACAACAGGTATTACATCTGCCGTTGATGCATGTAAGCGGCTACGTCGTGACAGGATTAGTAGACAATTATATATAAACTCATACAAAGGCATGAGCGTATATATACACACAGTGACGCAAGGTTGGCAACCCGGGTTTGTACGCTATTAGATATTTAAATAAAATGCGACTGAGAACAACAAAATTGAAGTTATTTAGTTTATGAAAGTACACACATTGCGTGAAACCAAATAAATTATGGCATGCAAAGGACTACTGTCCTTGTAATGCACGCCCCCGCATAAACTTGTGCAGCTGAGCTTCATGCTTTAACAATTTCGACTTAAATGTGCTCAGAGAAGAACAGGTAACAATACTGTCCGGTAAACAGTTCCAAACATTGCAAATTCTATAGAAAAAGAAATGACTTGCTCTAGACTTTTTATATCGCTTAGGTCTAATAGACAAACTATTATGGCCCCTTGTCCCTGCGTCAGGCGAATATGTAAAATAATCATCAAAAGAACAATCAAAGGCATTATACACTATACTATGCATCAAATATAAATCATACATTAACCTTCTCATTTCCAATGATTGTAGGTTGCAACGTTTAAGTCTTTCTTTGTAAGTAAAATTTTCAAGGCCATACAGTCGTTCTGTAAATGCACGCTGTACTCCCTCCACAGTGTCAATGTCTTTAAGCAAACTAGGTGGCCATATCTGGGTACAGTATTCCAAAATTGGTCTAACATACGTCACAAAAAGTTTAGTTAAGAGGACTGCATCTCTACTAGAGAAACTGCTAAAAATAATTCCTACTCTCTGGTTGGCCTTAGCTCTAATTTGACTTATATGTTTAGAGAAAGTTAAATCATTACTCATCATTATACCCAGGTCACGCATAAACTCAGTATCGGACAGAGATTCACCACCCAAAGTTTAAACTTGATTATCGTTACGATAACCCAAATGCATTATATACCAGACACTTATTAGCTGCTACAGTCATTTGCCAATCTCTAGTCCATGCATCAATTTGAAAAAGATCATTTTGAAGCACATTTGAAGCCCCAGAACCTGGAGCGCACCCCCCCCCCAGAGGGGTCCCTCACTCCCCCCCAGAATCCGTATTTTTCCGGTTTTTTGGGCAAAAACCGGAAAAATCCGGTTTTCGGGCCGCCTTCGGCCACCGGTTCACCCCCTCACCCCTCCTGCACATGTCTGGTCTAGACCGCATGAACCCCCCCCCCCGGGTGCGGGCCTGCCGCAAGGGCGGATTCTTCTTGCGGGAGAAGACAAAAGCAGAACCGCCCAGAAGATGTAGAATCTTTGTTTCTGGAATGAAAACTGTGAGTAAATTTTTAAATTTTTTTCATTTGAATAGCCAAACAATTTTTGAAACATTTACATACGTTTTTAAGCAAAAATTTGATAATTTAAGCAAAAACGCTATTTACAATGCAAATACGGACACGTTTCAAGCTTCGTCTTCTTCAGCTTCTTGACCACAGTAAATATGCTATTATGAAATAGAAAATACACGCCGAAGGCGCGAAATTTGTTGGTTTTGTACCCTTCTTGTATTTTTTTACTTTTCATTTTGCGACCCTCGAATCGCAAGCAGGAAGGCGCCCCTGCATCTGTTCTTGACCTACCTATGTACATGTGATGTACGCCAGGGGAACAGCTTTTGTTATTGAAAAATTGTATTACGATTTTTCATAAAGTTAAGCTCAAACAAGAAATAAAAAGTGTAGAAAAAAAGGACGACCTCGAAAAAAGGAAGAAAGGGAACACGGCAGCCCTGTCAGACGGCAAAACGGATACCAGGAATGAGCACGGGCGCACCAAAAAACCCCTATAGACAAAGTTTTGAGAGACTGAGTAAAGCCTAAGATGGACCTCTAGGACGTGGTTGCCGACCTGACCCACAAGACCACTGTTTTTTTTGTGTTTTTATTGTGTTTTCGCACACTTTTTTAAAAAACACACAAAATTAAAAAAAACACACTAAAAAGCAAACTCTAATTTTCACCTGAAGGAGCGAATTTTAATTGATTTTAAGCCCAATTTTTAAGTTTTTCCAAAAAATTTTGCGCCTTCGACGCAAATATCGTCGGTATATCTATGTTTTTACTTCTGTTTGTTTTCTTATGGGCATTAGTTTTCGTGTAACCTTCATTATTCTAAGCAACGGTGTCATTAGGGACTGTATCGACATGTTATTCTATGAAATTACTTTCCAAATTCTGGAAATGACTGGAATAAAATAAACTGTCGAAAAGTAAAAGATTTGACGGATTTCAGACCGAAATTTCCATAATTTTCACAAAACTTCTGAACGCCAGGGGGGCTCAGCCTCCCAGACCCCCTATTATAGCGCAAAAAGAAGTTTTCAACGCAAACATTTAACGTTCAGAACATTGAAATACCGTTTATGAAGACTAAAAATGCAATATATGTTTTCTATTTCTTTTGTAATCCGCGAAAAATGCTAAATATAGTTTAAAATGCTATAAAAACCGTTAAAAACGTGTAAATACTGCGAAAAGCAAATTTCAGGAAAACAGATTTTTTTAAAAAACACACATTTTCTTAAAAAACACACCAAAAAGCACAGGTAAAATTTTGTAAAACCCTGCTCCAGACGGTAAAGTAGAACCAGCCCAACAAAATGGGTGCGGCGTAGAAAAAACGAATAGCGGGAATGAGCTCAGGGCACCAGAACACCCCTACAGACAAAGTTTTGAGAGGAAAGTAAAGCCTACTATGGACCTCCAGGAAGTGGTTGCCAACCTGACCCTCCAGACGGCAAGTGGAACCAGCCCAGCAACATGGGTAGCAAACTCGGGTAGCAAACTGATGGCGGGAATCGATTCTCCGTCCCAAAAGCCTTTGTATGCAAGATTTGAGCCGCCCATGTCGCAACATGAGCGTAAGAACTAACTTCAAATTTTGACCAAAAATTCACCAACTTTGGCCGGCCAGCACCGAAAAATTACGCACAGGACCGGGAAATCCTATATATATATATACTGAGCTGAATCATATCATAAAGCTAATAGCTATAGCTAATCATATATATACAGTCCCGGCTACAAAAGTAACCCTCCTTTTTTCATGAGCAATCGCGAACAATTGTTCGCGAACAGTAGCAAAAAATGCTCGCAAATTTCTACGAGCAGCCACTTTTTTTTGTAAATCTTTTCAAAGTCTTTTTTGTAACTATGGCCAAAACTATTTAGTTCATCTAAATTCACATGCATATAAAGCTGCATAGCGCTATATACGTGTGAACTTGCGCAACAACTAGCCGCCTGGCTTGCTGTTATATGCACATTAAGCTTATGCCTTAACTACGCACATGCATACATACAGCACTATTTTCGTTGTGAGTATATACAAGAAATAAAATGCTCATCTGGAGCATGAAAAAGTAATATGGGTGATGGTGAGGTTGCGAAATCAAGAGAGGACTAGTCTTTAAAATGCTTAATATGGGGCTAGGTTAAAAATAGAAGAGGACTAGGTTGTGAGCGAATTAATATGGGCACAGCTTCGCCGAACAACCCATATTCGCGGCTTGTAAATGTAAATTATGATGCATATCCACGATACATTTGGTTTATAGTTCATAAATAACCTACAGCTACGGTATGTGCTCGAGCTTTATTCGAACTTTTATTTTAGCAAACGTTTTCTTCGAAAGTGCTTCATACCAACCAGCTCATTTTACGTATCCATTTATACGGAAAATTTATATTCAAGAATAATTTAGGACTCTCCCACGATTTTCTATTTCCTCCTGACTTGGACCAATAGCTTTAGCATCATATACTTAGATCTCTCCTAGTAGTAGAGTCTGCGATAGCTCAACACAACAAAATAATGATAATTTACGTATATATTCCTAGTAGCTAGTTTAACAGTGCATGCAAACAGCTGCATTCGATGAGTACATATTTAACTGCTTGAATTTTTATTGACTGATATTATAGCTCTAAGCTAAGACAAAACGTGCAAATCCCGCGAATATGGGTTGTTCGGCGGAAACTGTGCCCATATTAATTCGCTCACAACCTAGTCCTCTTCTATTTTTTAACCTAGCCCCATATTCAAACGCTTTTAAAGACTAGTCCTCTCTTGATTTCGCAACCTCTACCATCACCCATATTACTTTTTCATGCTCCCAGAGGAGCATTTTTATTTCTTGTCTTCTGTCATTTAAAGGATCCCTTTCCAGCAATGCGGTAATATATGGATACAAGGAGCTTGAACAGTGCCATGCTAAACGAGCGTAGTCGATTTGCAATATATAGCCCCCAACAAAGCTCGAAAACGCTGATTCAGGGGTTTGACCACTACAGTATGTCAATAGGCCCCATAGTACCGTAGCTCTCACTGGTCCACTTCCCTCACTTCCGGCAATGTGCCCACTGAAGTATGCGTGGTGGTTACCAATCTATGCCCGCGTCGAAAACGGTAAAAAACTGGATTTTGGCGGCTTACCAGTGGTCATTGTAGCCCTGCAGGTGTAGTGTGACCAGGTGCGCTCCTGTCGGTTTCTGGCGATATGCTCCATTGACCAGTTCGTAGTCGATTCCCACCTGATGCCCCCGACCGCCATGAAAAACGCGTGTTTTAGGTCGCTTGACCAGTGGTCAATAGGCTCCATGTAGCTGTAGTGACCAAGTCACTTCAGTCCTTCGCTATATACCCGCTGAAACGAGGCAGTCGTTCTACCATATATGCCCTACCGACCAAAACGCCGAAAAACGCAGTTTTAGGTCGTTTGACAGTGGTCAATAGCTCGTAGGTATGGTCAGCAGTGCTCGCCGGTAAGTTTCGGAGTATGCCCATTGAAACGAATTAGTCGATTTACTATATATGCTCAACTCATAACGCCGAAAAGGCGGTTTTGTGGCCGTTTGACCAGTGGTCAATAGGCCCCATAGGCTGTAGTGACCAGAGGTTACTTCCGTCAGTTTCGGCGATATGTCCCATTGAAACGGGCGTAGTCGATTTATATATATGCCAACGACCAAAACGCCGAAAAACGCAGTTTTAGACCGTTTGAGCAGTGGTCAATAGGCCCCATAGGCTGTGGCAACCAGTGGTCACTTCCGTCGGTTTCGGCGATATGCCCATTGAAACCAGCGTAGTCGATTTTATATATGCCCCCGACCAAAACGCCGAAAAACGCAGTTTTGGGCCGTTTGACCAGTGGTCAATAGGCCCCATAGGCTGTAGTGACAGTGGTCACTTCCGTCAGCTTTCGGCATATGCCCACTGAAACGAGCGTAGTCGATTTACTGTATATGCCCCCGACCGAAGCGCCGAAAAACGCAGTTTTAGGCCGTTTGACCAGTGGTCGGTAACCGTTTATAGGCTGTGGTGATCACTGGTCACTTCCATCGGTTTCGGCGATATGCCCATTGAAACGAGCGTGGTCGATTTACTATATACGCCCCCCGATCCAAAACGCCGGAAAACGCTGTTTAGAGGAGTTTTCCCAACTTTGACCCTGGTCGAGGAACCACGGGAGCCATGCTGACCAGTGGTCACTTCGGAGGCGGTATCGGCAGTATGCTCATCGCTTTCAGCGACCCCGATTTACTATACATGGGTACTGCCCCAAGACCGAAAAACGCCATTTTTAGTGACTTTTAGACCATTTCTAGTAAAAGTGGGACTTACGAGACTTTTCGCCCAAACAGGCCAAAAAAATGCAAAGTTTGGGCCCGTCTCCTGAAAGCTAGGGAGCAAAAATTAAAAAATCCCCCTCGTTACTTTATGCACCCCTACTGGTAGTTTTCAACAAAAGATACTAGACCTCTCCCAACTTCTACCCAGTTCTCGAGAAGTGTGACCAAAATTTGCGAAAAATGGCGAAAGTCCGACTTTGGGACCTTGGCACAGAGCCAAAATTGGCCAGGTGCCAAAATGACCAAAAAAGGTAGCATGGAGGGGATCTTGTCACCACCAACATATAATAGTAGTATGGTGCCAAAGTGCCCACATCGATCCAACACTTAAGCCGTAAAATGCATTTCCAATAAGCGTTGTTCACCGAGAAAAAAAACAAACGGCACGGTAACTATCGCCTAGTGCAAAAATTCGAAGTTTCGAATTCGAACCAAAAGTATGGTGGTACTCAGGCGTAGCCGGGGGGGGGGGAGCAAGGCATGCCCCGAAATCGGGTTGCCCTCCTGGAAATAATTTTCATCAGGAAATTTTTTAGGACGCAAGAAAGCAGCTGGAGACTGCTCTGAGCTTAGAAACTGATGAAAATTAAACCAATTTAAAACTAAAATACAAAATTTTTTATGCCTTCGGCTCAAATTATGAGTTATTTCTCGTCAATTTAAAATGTCATCAGTTTGCGTAATCACAAATGTTACACCTGATCTTAGGTACGTAGAATGCAGTAAGTATGGTACTTTTTACCGTGGTTTGCTCAAAAACGCGTTAGTATGTATATATATATATATACACACACGCGCACACACACTTTTTTTTTTTTTCTGGAAAATACCAAAGGAGAATTTTTTGGCTACCGTGTAACGCTATAGGTGGTGGCATTTTGCGCGGCTGCGCTCTATTTTCGTATACGCAATTATTACCGCTTACCAATTTTTCTTTCTCTAAATAGATAAAGTTTTTCGATTCCATCGTACCTAAATCTAGTCCTCCTAATTTTTCTGGCTTATTTCTTCCTTTTTCATCATAATCGCTGAAAATTTATGTCTACTACTGCTTCCAATAATTTAGAAAGTGTACAATTCCTTCTATACTCTCTTCATACTAACGGTTTTAAGAAAATTCAAAGTTTTTGTAAAATTGGTCTCTCCTAGCTCTTTAACACACTCTTTTTACGACTTATAGTCGTACTAAAGTGTTTTACGATCTATGTCGTACTAAAGTATAAAAAAAGTATATCTACGTACTATTGAAAAGCCGTGGCTAATACTTACTAATTCTTACTAATTCTTACTCTAGCCTAAAGTGTATGTTTTGGGAATTATCTATGTATTAGCTATTGGAACTAACATTGAATATATATATAAATGAATATTATATTTTGAATGAGAAATAGCTTTTGTCATGTATGCAGAATCTATCGAGTTCCTGTCTTTCTGACTACTTATCCTGAAATATATATAACTTAAGGAAATGGTGATGAAATTTGCCAATTTCAATTTATTTGCATGTTCTCATGTTTTTGAAATGTTTTAATTAACGAAATATTAGGGAATTGTCCGATTTCTTACACTTTGTTAACAGTTTTCAAAATGAGAAATGTTTCATATTTCGGAACGAGTATAGTTTGTCTTGTCTTGAATCTATCGAGTTTCCTTCCCTTTCTCGAGTATATATACTTGTCAAAAAAATATATATATATATATATATAATTTATGAAACGGTGATGAAATTTTATATTAATTTCATTCTGTTAGAATTTCATGTTTTAAATATTTTAATTATCGAAATATTGGGAAATTGTCCAATTTCTTACCCTACCCATTGTTAACAGTTTTCAAAATGAAAAATTTTTCATATTTTGGATGTCATATATGTTTGTTCACCACACTAATGAGACTTTATGAGGTGACTGGAAATGGCGAAACTGTTTTTCACTTATTTTGTAAAAGATTTTTCCATAGCATCCTAAAGAACTTAGTTCTACACTTCCTCACTAGATGAGCCGCAAGTGTTTGAACCAAGTCTGGCGGAGGTCGCATGTACTTTACTAATATAGGTATTTAATGTGTTTTTACGTGCACATATGAGCACTGGAAAATGTTGGAATTAGCACGAGAGTGTATTTGGTTTATTTCGCTGGTTATTGGACGGGCTTCTGTTTAAAATTGTTCACTTCATCCCAGAAATAAATTCCGAAAAAGGAAAAATAGTGGTACGTAACCGTAACTTGGTTCTATATTGTTCATTGTTCATTCACTTCCCTTCAGATAAATTTCAGAATAGGCTTCCCTTATTTATTTAAACCAAACTATGTGCTGTTGATTTATTCTACACGAGAAAAATGAGCTTAGAAAAGTTCAATTTCAGGTAGCAAAAATTCTTCAAATTGTGGGGGGGCTTCGCTCAGGCACCCCAACTGGTAAAATAAGTTGCGCAAGTCATTCAAAGGGTGCATTTTTTATTTCCTGTTGGTCTCTTCATTGCTGATGTTTGAAGCTCGTAAAGACTAACGTAATGTAAATGCTTGCAGTTCACTTTTAACTGCCACAGTTAACTCGGAGACTAATTTTTGGCTTCCCCCCCCCCGAAATTTTTTTCTGGCTACAGCTAGTGGTGGGTACTTGTAGTACTACTCGAGTTGTTTACGGTGGTAACCTTTTTACCGTACCGCCCGGACCTCTAAGTAGCTGGCACCAGGCAACATGGTCTCAGGGAGCCGCGCGAACGCTCCCCCATACCCATATTTTATGTGGTGGCGGCTATCCGCGCCCCATAATAATACGTACTTAACAGTACGGTACGCAGCTGCAGCGCGGAGCAAAACTTCAACAAAAAATTTGAAAACTGGAAAAAGGGGTCTGGAAAAAGTACAAGTATATGTTAAAAAACGGCACGAGCTAAAACGCGAATGATCTAAAAAGAACTACGAATTTTCGCGAGTTGCTCAAGAATTACTCGCAAGCAAATGGGTAGGTTACTTTCAGCCAGGACTGTATATATATATATATATATATATATATATATATATATATATATATATATATATATATATATATATATATATATATTGGGCGATGGCGCTGAGTCACAGCTACTCGGGAGCTCCGGAGCCCGACTACAGGAGGTTGCAAAACTCCGTTTAAGCTAAAAACAGGTTGGTTTATTCAATAAAAGTATGTTCATTGAAGTTTTTTATACATACTTTTATTGATTAACTGTTTATTATTAGATGATGATTTTTTGCTACATACGAATATGAGTAGCAGCGTATTTTGACCTGAAATATTCAGCTTTGGGCAATACTTCACAGAATTTCTGGGTTGATTGTGTATACCGTTTTTTACATGTTCTGATACACTGCACTTTACTTTAATGTTTCACTTTTTTTCCAAATCTTGGAAAAAGTGAAACATTAAAGTAAAGTGCAGTGTAATGGGATTTTATGTAAACACAGCAGTATGCACAATCAATTAACCCAGAAATTCTGTGAAATATTGCCCAAAGCTGAACTTATTTCAGGTCAAAAATGCAGCTAACTGTATATTCGTATGTAGCAAAAAATCATCATCTAATAATAAACAGTTAATCAATAAAAGTATGTATAAAGCCAGTAGGCATACTTTTTATTGAATAAACAACCTGTTTTTAGCTTAAACCGAATTTTTTACAATGTTGCCTCCACTAATAGTTTCCGCGAGCTCCGGAGCTCCGGTGCTCTGGACAGCCCGCTCTGGCTCAGCGCACATCATTAGTATATATATATATATATATATATATATATATATATATATATATATATATATATATATATATATATATATATATACAGTCCTGGCTGAAAGTAACCCACCCATTTGCTTGCGAGCAAAATTCTGAGCAACTCGCGAAAATTCGTAGTTCTTTTTAGATCATTCTCGCGTTTGCTCGTGCCGTTTTTTAACATATACTTGTACTTTTTCTAGACCTCTTTTCCAGTTTTCAAATTTTTTGTTG
The DNA here is from genome assembly GCA_030248195.1 of Trissonchulus latispiculum. NCBI lineage: Eukaryota > Metazoa > Nematoda > Enoplea > Enoplida > Ironidae > Trissonchulus > Trissonchulus latispiculum. The sequence continues at coordinate 8,560 of JASAND010015375.1, read as the reverse complement.
AAGTTTTGCTCCAGCTGCAGCTGCTTACGTTACTGTACAATACATATTATTATGTAGGGGCGCGATAGCGCCCCTACATAATATGGGTATAAAGGCGTCTGCGCGGCCCCCTGGAGACCGTGTTGGCCTGGTGCCAGCTAATTAGAGGTCCGGGAGTGGTAAAAAGGTTACCATCGTAAACAACTCGAGTAGTATACTACAAGTACCACCACTAGCGTAGCCAGAAAAAAATTTCGGGGGGGGGGGGGTACCAAAATTTTTCAGACTTAACTGTGGCAGTTAAACAGGGAACTGCAAGCATTTTATTACGTTAGCTTGTCTTTACGAGCTTCAAATTAGCAATGAAGAGATAACAGGAAATAAAAAATGCACCCTTTGAATGATTTGCGCAACTGCCAGAAGTTGAAGAATTTTTTATTTTTGCTGCCTGAAATGAACTTTTCTAAGCTCATTTTTTCTCGTGTAGAATAATCAACAGCACATAGTTTGGTTTAAATAACAGGAAGCCTATTCTGAAATTTATCTGAAGGGAAGTGAATGAATGAACAAATATAGAAACAAGTTAGTTTACGTACCACTATTTTTCCTTTTTCGGAATTTATTTCTGGGATGAAGTGAACAAAAACAGAAGCCCGTCCAATATTAAGGAAATAAATAAAATACACTCTCGTGCTAATTCCAACATTTTCCAGTTATCATATGTACACGTAAAAACACATTAAATTCCTATATTAGTAGTGCATGCGACCTCTGCCAGACTTGGTTCAAACACTTGCGGCTCATCAGTGGAGAAGTGTAGAACTAAGTTCTTTAGGATGCTTTGGAAAAATCTTTTACAAAATAAGTGAAAAATAGTTTCGCCGCCAGTCGCCTCATAAAGTGTCATTAGTGTGGTGAACAAACATATATGACATCCAAAATATGAAAAATTTTTCATTTTGAAAACTGTTAACAATGGGTAGGGTAAGAAATTGGACAATTCCCCAATATTTCGATAATTAAAATATTTAAAACATGAAATTCTAACAGAATGAAATTAATAAATTTCATCACCGTTTCATTAAATTATATATATATATATATTTTTTTTGATAAGTATATATACTCAGAAAGGAGGAACTCGATAGATTCTGAAGACAAGACAAAAACTATTCTCGTTCCGAAATATGAAACATTTCTCATTTTGAAAACTGTTAACAAAGTGTAAGAAATAGGACAATTCCCTAATATTTCGTTAATTAAAACATTTCAAAACATGAGACATGAAATTCTAAAAGAATGAAATTAACAAATTTCATCACCGTTTCCTTAAGTTATATATATTTTATGATAAGTAGTCAGAAAGCAGGAACTCGATAGATTCTGCAGACATGACAAAGCTATTCTCATTCAAAATATAATACATTTATATATATATTCAATGTTAGTTCAATGCTAATACATAGATAATTCCCAAAACATACACTTTAGGCTAGAGTAAGAATTAGTAAGAATTAGTAAGTATTAGTACGGCTTCAATAGTACGTAGATATACTTTATACTTTAGTACGACATAGGTCGTAAAGACTTTAGTACGACTATAAGTCGTAAAAGGGTGGGGTAAAGAGCTAGGAGAGACCAATTTTACAAAAACTTTGTTTTCTTAAAACCGTTAGTATGGAAGAGAGTATAGAAGGAATTATATACTTTCAAAATTATGAAGCATATAGCACATAAATTTTTCGCGATTATCATGAAAAAGGAAGAAATAAACCAGAAAAATTAGGAGGATAGATTTAGGTACGATGGAATCGAAAAACTTTACTCTATTTAGAGAAAGAAAATTGGTAAGCGGTAATAATTACGTATACGGAAAATAGAGCGCAGCCGCGCTAAATGCCAACTTCTATAGCGTTACACGGTAGCCAAAAATTTTTTGGTATTTTCCAGAAAAAGTGTATATATATATATATACATACTAACGCGTTTTTGAGCAAACCACGGTAAAAAGTACCATACTTTACTGCATTATACTAATTAAGATCAGGTTAACATTTGTGATTACGCAAACTGATGACATTTTAAAATTGAAGAAGAATAAATAATAATTTGCGCCGAAGGCGCGAAAAATTTTGTATTTTAGTTTTAAATTGGTTTAATTTTCATCAATTTCTAAGCTCAGAGCAGTCTACAGCTGCTTTCTGCGTCATAAAAATTTCCTGATAGCAAATTATTTCCAGGGGGGCAACCCAATGTCGGGGGGGGCATGCCCCCCTTGCCCCCCCCCCTGGCTACGCGCCTGAGTACCACCATACTTTTGGTTCGAATTCGAAACTTCGAATTTTTGCACTAGGCGGTAGTTACCGTGCGTTTGTTTTTTTTCTCGGTGAATAACGCTTATTGGAAATGCATTTTACGGCTAAGTGTTGGAACGATGTGGGCATTTTGGCACCATACTACTATTATATGTTGGTAGACAGGATCCCCCCATGCTACCTTTTTTGGTCATTTTGGCACCTGGCCAATTTTGGCTCTGTGCCAAGGTCCCAAAGTCGGACTTTCGCTATTTTTCGCAAATTTTGGTCACACTTTTCTAGAACTGGGTAGAAGTTGGAGAGGTCTAGTATCTTTTGTTGAAAACTACCAGTAGGGGTGCATAAAGTAACGAGGGGGATTTTTTAATTTTGCTCCCTAGCTTTCAGGAGATGGGCCCAAACTTTGCATTTTTTTGGCCTGTTTGGGCGAAAAGTTTCTAAGTCCCACTTTTACTAGAAATGGCCTAAAAGTCACTAAAAATGGCGTTTTTCGGTCTTGGGGTGGTGCCCATGTATAGTAAATCGGGGTCGCTGAAAGCGATGAGCATACTGCCGATACCGCCCGAAGTGACCACTGGTCAGCATGGCTTCCGTGGTTCCTCGCCCAGGGTCAAAGTTGGGAAAACTCCCTCTAAACAGCGTTTTTCGGCGTTTCGGTCGGGGGCGTATATAGTAAATCGACTACGCTCGTTTCAATGGGCATATCGCCGAAACCGACGGAAGTGACCACTGGTCACTACAGCCTATGGGGCCTATTGACCACTGGTCAAACGGCCTAAAACTGCGTTTTTCGGCGTTTTGGTCGGGGGCATATATAGTAAATCGACTACGCTCGTTTCAGTGGGCATATCGCCGAAACCGACGGAAGTGACCACTGGTCACTACAGCCTATGGGGCCTATTGACCACTGGTCAAACGGCCTAAAACTGCGTTTTTCGGCGTTTTGGTCGGGGGCATATATATAGTAAATCGACTACGCTAGTTTCAATGGGCATATCGCCGAAACCGACGGAAGTGACCACTGGTCACTACAGCCTAGGGGGCCTATTGACCACTGCTTAAACGGCCTAAAACTGCGTTTTTCGGCGTTTTGGTCAGGGGCATATATAGTAAATCGACTACGCTCGTTTCAGTGGGCATATCGCCGAAACTGACGGAAGTAACCTCTGGTCACTACAGCCTATGGGGCCTATTGACCACTGGTCAAACGGCCCAAAACAGTTTTCGGCGTTTTGGTTGGGGGCATATATAGTAAATCGACTACCCTCGTTTCAATGGGCATATTGCCGAAACCGACGGAAGTGACCACTGGTCACTACAGCCTACGGGGCCTATTGACCACTGGTCAAACGGCCTAAAACTGCGTTTTTCGGCGTTTTGGTCGGGGGCACATATAGTAAATCGACTACGCTCGTTTCAATGGGCATATCGCCGAAACTGACGGAAGTGACCTCTGGTCACTACAGCCTATGGGGCCTATTGACCACTGGTCAAACGGCCTAAAACTGCGTTTTTCGGCGTTTTGGTCGGGGGCATATATAGTACATCGACTACGCTGGTTTCAATGGGCATATCGCCGAAACCGACGGAAGTGACCACTGGTCACTACAGCCTACGGGGCCTATTGACCACTGGTCAAACGGCCAAAAACTGCGTTTTTCGGCGTTTTGGTTGGGGGGCATATATTGTAAATCCACTACGCATCTTTCAATGGGCATATTGCCGAAGTCGAGGGAAGTGACCAGTGGTCACTACGGTCTATGGGGCCTATTGACCAGTGGTCAAACCCCTTAATACAGCGTTTTTCGGAGTTTTGTTGGGGGCATATATTGTAAATCGACTACGCTCGTTTAGCATGGCACTGTTCAAGCTCCTTGTATCCATTATATACCGCATTGCTGGAAAGGGATCCTTTAAAATGACAGAAGGACAAGAAATAAAAATGCTCCTCTGGAGCATGAAAAAGTAATATGGGTGGTGGTGAGGTTGCGAAATCAAGAGAGGACTAGTCTTTAAAATGCTTAATATGGGGCTAGGTTAAAAAATAGAAGAGGACTAGGTTGTGAGCGAATTAATATGGTCACAGCTTCGCCGAACAACCCATATTCGCGGGATTTCACGTTTCGTCTTAGCTTAGAGCTATCAATATCAGTCAATAAAAAATTTAAGCAGTTAAATATGTACTCATCGAATACAGCTGTTTGCATGCACTGTTAAACTAGCTACTAGGAATATATACGTAAATTATCATTATTTTGTTGTGTTGAGCTATCGCAGGCTCTACTACTAGGAGAGATCTAAGTATATGATGCTAAAGCTATTGGTCCAAGTCAGGAGGAAATAGAAAATCGTGGGAGAGTCCTAAATTATTCTTGAATATAAATTTTCCGTATAAATGGATACGTAAAATGAGCTGGTTAGTATGAAGCACTTTCGAAGAAAACGTTTGCTAAAATAAAAGTTCGAATAAAGCTCGAGCACATACCGTAGCTGTAGGTTATTTATGAACTATAAACCAAATGTATCGTGGATATGCATAATAATTTACATTTACAAACCGCGAATATGGGTTGTTCGGCGAAGCTGTGCCCATATTAATTCGCTCACAACCTAGTCCTCTTCTATTTTTTAACCTAGCCCCATATTAAGCATTTTAAAGACTAGTCCTCTCTTGATTTCGCAACCTCACCACCACCCATATTACTTTTTCATGCTCCAGAGGAGCATTTTTATTTCTTGTATATACTAACAACGAAAATAGTGCTGTATGTATGCATGTGCGTAGTTAAGGCATAAGCTTAATGTGCATATAACAGCAAGCCAGGCAGCTAGTTGTTGCACAAGCACACACGTATATAGCGCTATGCAGCTTTATATGCATGTAATTTAGATGAACTAAATAGTTTTGGCCATAGTTACAAAAAGACTTTGAAAAAGATTTACAAAAAGTGGCTGCTCGTAGAAATTTGCGAGCATTTTTTGCTACTGTTCGCGAGCAATTCGCGAATTGCTCGCGAAAAAAGGAGGGTTACTTTCAGCCGGGACTGTATATATATGATTAGCTATAGCTATTAGCTATGATATGATTAGCTCAGTATATATATATATATGATTTCCCGGTCCTGTGCGTAATTTTTCGGTGCTGGCCGGCCAAAGTTGGTGAATTTTTGGTCAAAATTTGAAGTTAGTTCTTACGCTCATGTTGCGACATGGGCGGCTCAAATCTTGCATACAAAGGCTTTTGGGACGGAGAATCGATTCCCGCCATCAGTTTGCTACCCGAGTTTGCTACCCATGTTGCTGGGCTGGTTCCACTTGCCGTCTGGAGGGTCAGGTTGGCAACCACTTCCTGGAGGTCCATAGTAGGCTTTACTTTCCTCTCAAAACTTTGTCTGTAGGGGTGTTCTGGTGCCCTGAGCTCATTCCCGCTATTCGTTTTTTCTACGCCGCACCCATTTTGTTGGGCTGGTTCTACTTTACCGTCTGGAGCAGGGTTTTACAAAATTTTACCTGTGCTTTTTGGTGTCTTTTTTTAAGAAAATGTGTTTTTTTAAAAAAATCTGTTTTCCTGAAATTTGCTTTTCGCAGTATTTACACGTTTTTAACGGTTTTTTATAGCATTCTAAACTATATTTAGCATTTTTCGCGGATTACAAAAGAAATAGAAAACATATATTGCATTTTTAGTCTTCATAAACGGTATTTCAATGTTCTGAACACCGTTAAATGTTTTGCGTTGAAAAACTTCTTTTTGCGCTATAATAGGGGGTCTGGGAGGCTGAGCCCCCCTGGCGTTCAGAAGTTTTGTGAAAATTATGGAAATTTCGGTCTGAAATCCGTCAAATCTTTTACTTTTCGACAGTTTATTTTTATTCCAGTCATTTCCAGAATTTGGAAAGTAATTTCATAGAATAACATGTCGATACAGTCCCTAATGACACCGTTGCCGAATAATGAAGGTTACACGAAAACTAATGCCCATAAGAAAACAAACAGAAGTAAAAACATAGATATACCGACGATTGTTGCGTCTGAAGGCGCCAAAATTTTTTGAAAAAACTTAAAAATTGGGCTTAAAATCAATTAAAATTCGCTCCTTCAGGTGAAAATTAGAGTTTGCTTTTTAGTGTTTTTTAATTTTGTGTGTTTTTAAAAAAGTGTGCGAAAACACAGTCAAAAACACAAAAAAAACAGTGGTCTTGTGGGTCAGGTCGGCAACCACGTCCTAGAGGTCCATCTTAGGTTTACTCAGTCTCTCAAAACTTTGTCTATAGGGGTTTTTTTGGTGCGCCCGTGCTCATTCCTGGTATCCGTTTTGCTGTCTGACCAGGCCGCCCTGTGTCTCCTTTCTTCCTTTTTTCGAGGTCGTCTCTTTTTTCTACACTTTTTATTTCTTTTTGTTTGAGCTTAACTTTAAGTGAAAAATCGTAATACAATTTTTCAATAACAAAAGCTGTTCTCTGGCGTACATCACATGTACATAGGTAGGTCAAGAACAGATGCAGGGGCGCCTTCCTGCTTGCGATTCGAGGGTCGCAAAATGAAAAGTAAAAAAATACAAGAAGGGTACAAAACCAACAAATTTCGCGCCTTCGGCGTGTATTTTCTATTTCATAATAGCATATTTACTGTGGTCAAGAAGCTGAAGAAGACGAAGCTTGAAACGTGTCCGTATTTGCATTGTAAATAGCGTTTTTGCTTAAATTATCAAATTTTTGCTTAAAAAAACGTATGTAAATGTTTCAAAATTGTTTGGCTATTCAAATGAAAAAAATTTAAAAATTTACTCACAGTTTTCATTCCAGAAACAAAGATTCTACATCTTCTGGGCGGTTCTGCTTTTGTCTTCTCCCGCAAGAAGAATCCGCCCTTGCGGCAGGCCCGCACCCGGGGGGGGGGTTCATGCGGTCTAGACCAGACATGTGCAGGAGGGGTGAGGGGGTGAACCGGTGGCCGAAGGCGGCCCGAAAACCGGATTTTTCCGGGTTTTTGTTTCAAAACCGGAAAAATCCGGATTCTGGGGGAGGTGAGGACCCCTCTGGGGGGGGGTGCGCTCCAGGTTCTGGGGCTTCAAATGTGCTTCAAAATGATCTTTTTCAAATTGGATGCATGGGGACTAGAGATTTCATGCACGTGACTGTAGCAGCTAATAAGTGTCTGGTATATAATGCATTTGGGTTATCGTAACGATAATCAAGTTTAAACTTTGGGTGGTGAATCTCTGTCCGATACTGAGTTTATGCGTGACCTGGGTATAATGATGAGTAATGATTTGTCCCTTCTTCAAACATATAAAAAGTCAAATTAGAAGCCTAGGCCAACCAGAGAGTAGGAATTATTTTTAGCAGTTTCTCTTCTCGAGATGTTGTCCTCTTAACTAAAATCTTTGAAAAGGATGTTGCATCAATTTTGGAATACTGTATTCAGATATACGGTTTCCAAGTTTGTTTAAAGAACATTGACACTGTGGGTTTTTTTCATGCGTAGGTTTGGAGAGTACTGTATGGCTTTGAAAATTTTACTCACAAAGAAAGACTTAAACGTTGTAAATCTACAATCAAGTTTTACGAGAAGGTTTTCAATGTATGATTTTATATTTGATGCATAGTATAAAGTATAATGCTTTTGATTGTTCTTTTGATGATTATTTTGAATGTTCGACAGTACTCAGTTCCGTCTATTGTTCATCTTAGCTTTTCTATTAGTTTAAAACGCTTTTTTTTTTGTAGAGCAAGTCATTCTCTTTTTCTACAGAATTCTGCAAATGTGTCTGGAACTGTTTTTTGTCCACTACTGTTTCCCGTGCTGCTCTGATCACACGGCATTCGAAATTGTTTTTGCTAATGAAGTTTTGAAGCTCTAATGTATGCAGTAAAATCCATTACAAGTGAGATTTTTGCTTGGCATGCCAAGGTTTGTTTGGTTTTCATGTTTTGTGTCGTACTTTTCATAAACTAAATAACTTCAATTTTGTTGTTTTCAGTCGCCTCTAATTAAAACATTTCTTTGAGTATTTTTTTTTTTTGCCAACCTTGTGTCACTGTGTGTATATATACAATCGTTGTTTTGCATGAGTTTATATACAATTGTCTACTGTATACCTGTCACGACGTAGCCGCTTACATGCATCAGCATCGCCGTGGCAGATGTAATACCTGTTGTATGTGGACGCGGCATTGGGGTTGGGCGGCCACTTGGGCAAATCACGTCTATGTAATAAAAGATAATGTACTAACAAGGCGTGATTTACTCGGGATTAAAAAAAA
>JASAND010015374.1:0-45870 GCA_030248195.1 Trissonchulus latispiculum | reverse complement strand
ATGGTTTCCACTAATGGGAGTCTCTATTTTTATAGTACAAATTGGGGGTAACTATTTAGGGTGGTGGGACAGAAATTCGGAGCAAATTTTTGAAAATAGGTTGAAATTTCGTATGTTTGTGTGTATAAAAACTAAATTAATGAGTGTGTGGAATCTTAATTGGAGGGGTCGGAACTTGTTTTTTGATTAAGACCCCTACGCAAAGTTTAAAAAGTAAAAACATTTTTAAGACATTAATTAGGGCAGTGCCCTATTTTTTGTTTTCTTTAGTTTAAAGTATTTTACATCATAGAAGTTTTCTTTTCACTTTGTTGCAATTCACCACATTTGTTTCAGCCCAACAAAATGGTATGTATCTTTGCTTTATTATTTATATAATTTATATAATTATAAATTTAAAACTAAATTTGTAAATTTGTCTTGATGATATTAGGAACCTAATGCACCTTCTCAATCATAATGATATAGTAGAATATTAAGGTAGGAACTGTCTCAACCGCCACCAACTGTTTGCATAGGATCTGCCTCAGGCGCCTCCTGCGCCTCTGCGCCAGAACCGCTATTTTTATACTACTACCCCCGTTTGGGACTATGTAACCCGTATAGTGGCGGTGTGAGAGGGCGGTCGGTTTGTGGGGATGCATACTGCATAGTCGATGGTGCCATAGCATAGTTTTTGCTTTCTTTACGACGCCTGTCATACTATTGGGAAATATGTCCGAAGACATAGATATGTACGCTTCACTTCGTGTAGTACCAGAAAGGCACTTCCATTCACGTGAGTTATAAACTGGTTAACTAACTATCAACTATTAACAGACCCCCAACTGGTTAACTTGGCTATCTTGACACATGAAATTAATCCGAAGTATCTTCTTCCTCAATTCAGCTTTGGGTTTGGTTTGGTTTGGGTTGTGGTTTGGGAATTGGGTTGGGACATGGGTTGGGACATGGGACAAGAAGAAAAGGATTTACAATATTGAGTACGAGTTAAAACTTAAGGTAAACTTGAGTTGTAGTGCTGTTTTATAGGGCATGATGGTGCAATCCACTGCTAGTTTAAACTTTAGTTAGCTATTTTCTGATAATGTTACCTTAGAACTAAAAAAATGAGAAGTTTCACACCACCTTGCACCCGAAAAAAATCGGGCATTAATACAGAACCAAGACTTTGGCGTGATAAAATACATAAACCAATGGCTGTGTCCTAAAGATATTACTGAATTATGCTTGACTTGAGATCCCAGCCAGAATAGAAATAATTTGATTATAAAAGCAGTATTATAATGTGATAAATACAAACAATCTAAAGCTAGCGAAAACTTGAAAATTTAATTGCAAATTGTAAATTTTCTAGTAAAATTCGCCCAAAATGTCCCGTAAAATTGGTGTGAACAAAAGTGACTATTGACTCGCTCTGACCCGCGGGTACCCACTGACCTGAAAGTCGACCCGCGGTTACCCGCGACCCACTTCCAACTCTGCCACAGATACATGAGCTTTAACCGGAATTCGAATGCAATGTGTGCAAGGGCCTTTTTAAGAAAGAGTAGGGTAGAGCAGATTTAAAATTAACTAACTAATTTGATTCCTCGCAAGCATGTCAAATTTACACACTCCCTTCCTCTTGAAAATGATAGGGTTACATTCATACATTAACACGGGTCCGATTCTGGGGGGTGTCTGCCCCGACCTCGGCGAGGTGTTTACTCCGGAAAAATTCCAAAATTTTAATGGGCTTGCTCCGAAACTATCAAAATTCAAATTTGTCGGCTTCCTTTTAGTGCGTATCGCACTAGCCAGTCAGTTAATTTGCATAAGACATCCCCTTTCACATTATAGTACGTCTAACAAAATAAATTTTAGATACTAAGATTATTTAAAAATTAGCCAGTCGCAGTTGACTGGCTAATTCTAGTGTTAAAAGTAATGGGACTGTCAAAGTTGACTGGCTAAGACCGGCTAACTCTAATGTTAAAGATATAGCCAGCAAACCAGTCAACAGACCCTAGTCCCCCCTCCATATATATATATATATATATATATATATATATATATATATAAATATATATATATATATATATATATACATATATATATATAAATTATATATAAAATATATAATATATATAGATATATATATGTTACGTACAAAGTCCGCAGTCGTACAATGTCAGAATTGTATAGCATTTCCGTACAATGTCAGCATTGTACGTACAATGCTGACATTGTACGGTTTTCAACCATACAAAGTCAGCATTCTATGACCATTGACCGTACAAACTCCGCTGTTACACTACACCAGTGTTTTTTGCTCCAAAACGCGTTATTATTTATTTAAAACGGGTTTATTATTTGGTTGCTAATCAAGCAATTCAAAATTCTACAGCTTGCAAAGATAAGTGCCAATGAGTAAAGTTTCGCATCCATACATTCTTTCGTAATGACAACTAGAACTTGGTATAAACTTGAAGCATACTAATGATTCCTCACTATTGAACATGCATTCTTAAATTAAAGATCACTTGAGAATGGCATCGCCAAAGGAACTTTTTGATCATCGAGTTACAAGTGTAGTTGAAAGTGGATCTGAAAGCCAAATGTTCGTCATCTCACAACAGAAGTACGACGAAATTATCTCTCGTCTAAAAGAACTAACCAATACAGCTACACAAAAATCCAGAAGTGACTACAGATTGCTGGCCCGGTACGATATTTTGACCGATCGCACAACTGGCATCGACTATTTGATAAGCCGCCACAAAGGAAAGAGTGGTGAAATAGAAACTGTCAAATATTTTGTTAAAATAGACGAACTCTATGATAAAATAGATGAAGCCCATAAACGACTACAGCATGCTGGTATTTAAAGAACCCATAAAGATTTGCATCAAAGGTACGCTAACATTGCTCGTGACATGGTTCAAGTTTATATCAATTTATGCGAAACATGTCAAGAAAAGGTGAAGCAGAAAAGAAAAGGCGTAGTAGTCAAACCACTTTTGACAAAAAGCCTACATTCCCGGTGGCAGGTTGATCTTATCGACCTCCAATCAAGACCCGATAAAGACTATAAATGGGTATTGGTCGCCCAAGATCATTTGACCAAGTACGTTTGGCTACGTGCAATCACTTCCAAACGAGCTCCAGAAGTGGCCAAAGAAATCATGTTCATTGCATTGGACTGGGGTCCCCCTACAATTATTCAGAGTGACTCTGGGAAAGAATTTGCCAATCAAGTCATTGCCGAACTAAAACTCATGTGGCCTGGTCTGGTGTTGGTCCGGGGGAAACCTAGACATCCTCAAAGCCAAGGATCAGTTGAAACCAAGGAAAGTTTCATACAAAGTGAAGATGTGCCGCCTAAAACAATAACGTTGAGATCCGCTGTTGGTTTTCATTCGGTGTCTGGTATCCCCCAAGGAATGGTAGCTTGTCACTGCAAAACAAAGTGCCAAACTAACAAATGTAAATGCAAGAAAGAAGGAAATTTGTGCAACAGCAAGTGCCATCATGGACTTTCTTGTACAAACAAATGAAACAAATTAATGAATCCAACTAAGCAACTACCAACTTCCCTAAATAAATATTTAGATAATTAATCCAACTTGTAGAAATTAAACTAATAAAGTATTTTCTATAAGGTTCTAGGACTAAAATAAACAAAGCATGCAAAGATTGTACATGTTAGCAATTTAAAATGGCAGTGTAGTGTAACAGCGGAGTTTGTACAGTCAATGGTCATAGAATGCTGACTTTGTATGGCTGAAAATCGTACAATGTCAGCATTGTACGTACAATGCTGACATTGTACGGAAATGCTATACAATGCTGACATTGTACGACTGCGGACTTTGTACGTAACATATATATATATATATATATATACATATATATATATATATATATATATATATGTATATATTATATATATAATATATACATATAATATATAATATATATATACATATACATGTATGTGTGTGTGTGTGTGTGTGTGTGCGCCCGCCCCCCCCTGTCACATTATTTTGCATCTGTGCAGAGACAACATTCAGTTAACTTGCACAATACATCCCCTTTCACATTATAGTACGTCTAGCAAAATAAATTTTAGACAGTCAGAAAATTTAAACACTAGCCTGTCGCAGTTGACTGGCTAATTTTAGTGTTAAAAATAATGAGACCGTCAAAGTTGACTGGCTAAGACTGGCTAACTCTAGTGTTAATCATATAGCCAGCAAACCAGTCAACAGTCCCTAGTCCCTATATATATAAATATATATACATATATATAGATATAGATAAGAGATAAAGAAAATTTAAAAATAAGCCAGTCACAGTTGACTGGCTAATTTCAGTGTTAAAAATAATGAGACCGTCAAAGTTGACTGGCTAAGACTGGCTAACTCTAGTGTTAATCATATAGCCAGCAAACCAGTCAAGAGTCCCTAGTCCCTATATATCTATATCTATATGGGTGATAGTAGCTCACGCGGGCACTTCAGGCTAAAATTAAAGAGAAGGTGTCCACATTAATTGCATCAAGTAGTCTACGCGGGCACCTGCATATTTTAAGTCTCTCCAGAGTGAACTACTGTAGACAAAGAAGGCATCATGTAGTTCACGCGGGCACCTAAGTGAAAATGTCAATTTTCAATTCCAGTTTCACACTAAACTAAACTAAATCAAACTTAATTATCCATCTATATATACTAACTGCTCTTTGTATTCTGCCGGCCGCAAATTTCAATTTATCGTTGACCCCTTATGTAAACCCTTTGACACTTTTATTCGAATTTGTATGCATTGTACGGATACTGTAAGGATAATTCGTAAAGGTTACAACATTGAAATAACCTTCAGTCGGTCGCCTTGCTGGCTACAAAAAGTTTCCAGCTGTCCAATTTTAAATTCAGTTTTACCGTTTACCTAATTTTAGTTTTACCTAATAACGTTCCGAACTGAATAAATTCAAATAAGTCAATCACCCAGTATCGTTTAGTTTGAAAGTGGAATTGAAAATTGACATTTCCACTTAGGTGCCCGCGTGAACTACATGATGCCTTCTCTGTCTACAGTAGTTCACTCTGGAGAGACTTAAAATATGCAGGTGCCCGCGTAGACTACTTGATGCAATTAATGTGGACACCTTCTCTTTAATTTTAGACTTAAGTGCCCGCGTGAGCTACTATCACCTCTATATATATATATATATATATATATATATATATATATATATATATATATATATATATATATATATATATATATATATATATATGTATGTATGTATGTATGTATGTATGTATGTATACGTAAACACGTGTAAAAGCTAGCTACCCGTTTTAGGATACCAATTTTTAAACATTTTTGTCCAAAAATTAGTAACAAGTAACGATTTATAGCAATTATTTTTTGAAGTAACTCGCTAAAATTTGCTAAAAAATTACCAATTTGCTAAAAATTGATGTAGGGTCTACCCTTTTTCCTTTCTGGACGACGGGGGTCTACCCGTTTTTCTCGGTCTGGGGGGAGTCTGAATCCCCCCATTCCTCCCCCACGCTATCCTACGGTTACATTTAACTAGTTACTCCGCTTATCACTCTTTCCAGGAAAGTCTGCAAGCTAAAATTGCGTGAGATCTGCCTTACCTAGGTCCCAAAGGTGTAGATTATATATTTTAGCATTGCCTTAACCCGTATATACGGCACCAATTTAATGATTCATACTTTATACTGAACAAGCAAATATATAGATCACTAGAACATTTGCACTTTTAAATCATATGTGTAGATTACTGTACATACAATACAAAACAGTGCCTATACATTTATACAATAAAACACGGGGACTAAGCATTAACTGGGGTTTAAAACTTGAGCAATATATATTACTAGCCATATGGAAACTGTTAGCATATGGGCACTATGCGAAAATACTGAAATGGCGGCTTTTACTGTATTTATCGTCGTGGATTTCACTACCAGAATCTTCAAATCGTCATGCTAAAATAAAGCGTTTCCATTAAACTATAGCATAAATAAATGCTAAATATCAACGTTTGACCTAAACACTAAAGGGATGAAATCAGCGTAATAAATTAAAGTGTCGAAAAAATGTAGAAAGCGAAATCGTTTTCTTTACATACATCTCAAAAGTTTTTCAAAGTAAGCTAGCTGCTAGCATAAGGTATGTATATAGCTTCCGGAACCGACATACCGAGCTCTTTCACGAAAAAGTTTTTTGAAGTATTTCATGAAACTTCAAAGGTTGCCGCGCATTTATAGGTTCAGTAAAATCGGTAAATGGTTGGTAGAACCACGAGTGTTTCAGACAAATTATCCCTATCTAGTATACATCCTGACATTAATGACATGCAAATAATTAGTTTTAAGAATAATCTATGCTGTCTTATTACTTTAGTGCTAAATAAGTGCCAACTGCACTGGTACTCTCCAGAGTTCAAGTGAATATCACAGCTGACGTAACCGTCTTCTGGCACAGTGACTGGCACTTCCGACAGGATTGACTCTGTCTTTGGATCTGTTACCTAACAAACAAAAAAGTGAAAATTTCAAAAATCTAGCAAGTTTTTTAAAAAAATAAATAAATATATAATACACAGTTTGAGAGCTCCGATAGTCTTCAAAGGGCTACACACTCGAATACAGCCAAATTCACCTCATTTTATGCAGAACATAATGTCAGTTAATATTTTATTCTAATAATAATAATAATAATTTTAATTTTATGTCACTTACTTGTATAGTATAATTTCCTGGCAAAAGAATTCGCCAAAATTCACCGTCTTCTGTAGACTTAAATGGTACGGACCGATTTTTAATGTACACTTTCGTTTGTAATCCGCTTCCTTTGGAGGAATAGACAAAACCACGGACACCTGTAATTTAAATTTTAAAATAAGTTTTGGCTCCTAATTTGAACTCGTCGGTAATAAATAAAATCAGTTTTGCCTTCTGCATGCTGCTGCTGCCGAAAGATTTAAATTGAATAATTTGAATTTGAACTTAAATTGAAGTTCCTGAATTGTTATAATAGTTATAGTCTCAATTTACATACTGTTTAACTTCACTTATGTAATATATGTACCTTTATTGATTTGTAATAAATAATCTATAAGAGGTAATCGGTTTTTCTCCCAGAAACCGGCTAACAGGTCAGCCTGGGGATATTTACAGCAGGACATTTCTATGGTAACTTCGAGGGCACCGGCATTTAAATAGTTGTAATCCTGCATACCACCTGAAACGAAATTACTGTAACGCCCGCCCAGTTCAAAAATCTAATTACCTGATAAAGCTAAATTTTCATAAAAATGTGAAATTTCTTCACCTTATTTCTAGACAACCTCTACTTTAGGTTTAATTCATTTATTTTAGATGCAAGTTATACAAAATATTAAATACCAAAGACTAAACTTTAATACTAACTAATTTAAGTATGGTTTAGAAAATAGTCAAATAATTTAATTTAATTTAATTAATCTTTCACGCAGAAAATCTGTCCTTAAACACGTAGTTTAGTCCATGTTAGTCTGAAACAGTCTCACCGATCACAGAGTACCAGGCGTTGCCGTTGACAATGCCGTCGGTGAAGTGTCGATTGCAGGAGAGTCGCTGCGAGAGCGGGAGGGACGGTCTCAGATCCGGATGGGACTCCGCGTAGGCCAGCGAGATGTGGCGGAACACGTCGTCGTCCGGGGTGGCGCTCACCTTCCCGTACCCGTCCACCATACGTCTCACGCGGCGCTCTGAAAATTAATTAATTAATTAAAAATAAATTAATTAATTCATTTTCTGTTTAAGTTTCAGCAATTTACGTGAACTCCGAAAGGTTGAAATCAGTGTAATAAACTGTATAGGACAATGATGAGACTGAGGCTGAATCCTCTGAATCTGAGGTTATGAACATCCCTACTGGAACTTTGATTGTTGTGGCTCAGTTGGTAGAGCGCCAAAGCCTAAAGCAGAAAGTCGCGGGTTCGAGTTCCGGTAGGAACAAAATTTTTCTGGATGTTTACGTTAATGTTTAGTTCTTTTAAAACTTTTGCAGAACAGCTTAATTAATACTGATACCCTCCTCTCCTAACTATTTAAAATTAAACTGAATTTTATCCCGTATATATATATATATATATATATATACTTGTTTTCCGGATTTTTTCGGGTCTCCAGGTATCGTAGGGATAATTGACGACGAGCATTCCGCCGTGGATGCTTCCGGAAAGGATGAACGGAATCTCATCCAACCACTTCATGACGGCGCTCGTTTCCGGCTGCACATTTTTGTGGGTTCGGTATCGATCGTCCGGAAAATTTCGATTCAAATCAATGTCGTTGGCGTTTTCTCTGAAAAATAGCGGAATGTAAATTTAAAGAAATTTAAATTTTAAATTTTAACTTAAAGAATGTAAATGTAAAGCAGTAAAGAACCAAAGACAAATATCTTACAAAACTGGGTTTTCGAGCAGTTAAAGCCACGGACGGATTGAACGAGTTAGCTCTTAAAGTGTTGCACAAATACTGGAAATTAATTTTAAAATCAGACACAACCAGCCAAACTTCCATCGCTAACATTATGCTGGGATTATGTTTACCGCTAAGCTGTATTTTCGTAATTATAGATTTATCTTATTAAGTTTCAGTGCAATCTAAATCTTGTAGTGTTACGATTTCTATCCATTTTCAGCTAATTTTCAAACAATTTTCGTTGCATTAAATTCCTAAACATGAATTAAATCCAAAAGTAAGCTGCAAATCTCACCGTCCGTCAGAGGAATAACTGTAACACTTTCCTTCCTCCGCCGCGGCAAAACCGTCCGGGTTCATGCTCGGGAGGAGGTGAACTCGAGCCGATTTGAGCAACAGTTTCGGTTTGTCCTCCTTAGATGTGAGCAGGTAGTGAATCAGTCGGAGTAGCATTTCTCGACCCACTGTCTGAAAAGTAGGTTAATGGAAATAAAACTTGATTTAAAATAAAAAAATTAAAAATAAAAATTAATATTCAACAGAGGACATGTGAATTTTACTCATAAATGCCCAGGATTGGTCAACCAAATGGTATTTACAAATTGCCATTTGCCAGTGGCCAATCAACTCCAACTAGGTTAAGTAATTAATTGTGTGCAAAAATACTTTTAATTTATTTACTGATTCCAATTTAGAAATTTACCTCATCGCCATGAATATTGGCAACATATTTGACTTCAGGTCGGCCGAAAACATGTTTGGACGCCGAGACATTTGCAATGGCAATGACCTTCAAGTCTCTACCTAAAATTAAATACTTGATTACACATCCAATTAAATGACAAGATAATCAATGTGACTAGAAAAATAACTAAGACAGAGATCGAACCTACGACCTTCGGTTTGTGCCCATGAAAGCTCTACTGATTGCGCCATCCAGGCACAATCGCTTTAAAATCAGAAACAGAATTCATTAGACAGTTTCACCCTTCCCTTTCCATTATCTCAGGTTAAATAAAAAACTTGAAATTCCAAATTAAAATTCGAAATCAAAAACTTAAAAGACATCACAAAGTTTGGATTAGCTGGGTTCTTAGTTTAAGTGTTACCTTCCACTGATTTTCCTATAGAGTAGACGAAAGTCTGATCCGGAAACCGTTTGGTCATCCAGTCCATAAAGTCCGATATTTCCTCCTGAGAGTGGTACTTGGACCAGTTCCATTCTGGTGGTAAAAATTGGTCTTGACCATGTTTGCCAGGAAATATGGTAATGGTAATCAATACCATCAAAATTAGGCCGAGCATCTCACTCCGTCGTCCATGAGCACCAAATCAAGACCCTTCTAAGTTTAATTGGTGCCTCATGTTGGCTGTGACCTAAACTTTGTATCAAGCCATGTATTGCCGTGTTAACCGAAAGGTTGGTGGTTTTGAGGTTAAGTGTAACTTAAAGTGTAGATAAAATGGGCAGACAGTAAAATTTTTAGAGTCTAAAAAACTCGTACGAATTAAACTAATTCAGCCTGTTGGATGGAATCTCTCACAAAAGTATCCTACTTCTCGAAAAATTGATAAAAAGTTTCAAAAATATAAAAAAGAAGTCGCCAAATTTTATCTATATTTTAGCCTAAGAGCCAACAGGAAGCTTAGAAACATTTTGAGACTCCAAACCCACATGTCGCCTACTCCAAGCCTATTTTTAGATGACAGTTCATTGTAAAAAAACATCAGGATGCAATTCACATCCATTTGTTTTTTGGACAAAAAGCCAAAAAAACCAACGCATGACACCCACTTCTGGTAAGAGGGGCAGAGAAGTTTGGAAAAAGTTAGATTAAAGCTGAAAACACAACTTCCTCCAGAAGAGACAAGCTTTAAAAATAAAGACATCTCGCCTAGACTTAGAGAGCTGGAGCTGGTTTTTAAGCTTAAGCTAACACAATAGGGAGACTTGTGTGTACAATACAACGGAAAGTCCCTAGTGCAATGTAATTTGTCAGGTTAAAAAAAAGCTGTACACTGCCATAAAGCCGAGCTTGCTAAAGCTTGAATGTGCTCTATGATTCCAAAATGGATATCATAAAACGTTTAGCTTAAGCTTAACTGAGGCTGTTATGTAAGAACGTTTGAGCCATAATTTTCATAAAATTTCAGAAATTGATACCAGTGGAAATTCATGCTTACTTTTAGAAAACTTCAAAAATCAATTTTCGTGGAATGGCTTGGCTATAGTTGAATACAAAAACCCGAATGTCAAATACCGTCCCAGAGAAAGTAGTGAAGGCAGGCCTAAGGTTTACTGATTTTAAAATTTTGCAATGCTTTTTGCTGGGGTTCGAACCACGGACCTTCTGATCTGCAGATGAGAATACATACCATTACACCATAGAGCCGTAAAAAACCGGAGAGTGTATGGTTGCTGGTCTTTCACTATGATGATGTTAGCGTAGTTGTTAGGTTGCTTAAACAGGCCACAAAAGATCATGTGTTCAAATCTCACCTAACGTCTTAGATTAGAACTCTCAGTAGCTGCAGTTTTATTTCTCTGAAATCCGGTATAAAATAATAAACTTCACAGCTTTCTTCTGAGAAATGCAGGTTCGCTGTGAAAACCGTAGGGGATGACACTAATTTTGCTCAGAATAATATCTGCGTGGGAGGTCGTTAAGATTTGGCAGATTTAAGAAAATTGTCAGAAAAGTTCAAAACTTTCTTTACAAAGCCATTAAAGTGTAAATCTAGACCTGGGAAATGGCGATTTTTGCAACTTTTTGCAATTTTTGAAACAAAGTTTTCACTGATTATAGATTATTTTTATGACTTTTTAGCCCCTTTTTGTCCCCAAAATGCATCACCAGTTTTCAAACAACACAGCTGTTTAATTTTTAGCTCCATTACTGTGAATGAGTTTTTTCAAAACGCTTTGTGCAAACGATTTCGGCGAAATGATTGACATTTTGTAATTTGAAGTTTTAAAATGTCGAGCGCTCTTTCTAACAAATATAGTTGAACTCTTGCGTATGAATCACAAAATCTGTGTAAATAAGAAATCGCTAACAGTTGTTTAAAGCGTAAAGCAAAAAATCCTAAACAAATAAATCAATAACCGAATTTAAATTTTGGAGTAAACAGTAATTTTAAATAGTTTCAGTTAGCTGTGAAATTGTATAAATGGAGGCTGGAATCTTTACCCTCGTATCCTGTTTGGCAATTCAAGGAATCCAGGTTTAGTTTTCTACTTCCATTCAGCGAAGCCAGTGAAAATATTTCTGTTTTCACCGGAATTCCTTACAAATCGAAGGAGTTTGATTTTACTTTTTCAATATTTGAATTCGAAACTTGCCTGATGAAATCTTTCCGGGGTTGGGTTAGTTTTCACTAGAAAATTTTCACCGTGAAACTACCAGGATGTTGTTTTACAAGTGAGTCTCTGGGTGGGTAGAAATTCTCGGATATTTCTGGAAAATTAAAACTCTAATTGAAGCCGAAGGAAACAGTTTTGTCAGACATAAGAAACCTGACAATGCTCTACTGACTGACTAGTGAAAAAGAATTCAGCTGAAAGCTTATTCCTTCAAATCCCTGCAAAATCTAGAGTTAGCACATCTGAGTTGTCAAATGCATGACATTAGAGCGAAGTTATAGAACCGTTCAAAATTGACAACTCGGATCCCATAACAAAGGGAACAAATTTATGTTAAAGTTAAATATACATTTCATAAATTTGAGGTCATGTAAACACAGTTTTACAATTGAAATGGCTGGGAGAAAGAGAAAGAGAGAATTCGTTTTGACTTCCTAGTGACAACTTTCTCTGCCTTAAAATCAACTAGAAACACGTCTGAGAGTGTGTGAATGACACAATGATTTCTGAAGAGATAGTGTTTTGAACGGTCCATAATTTTCTGTTCTTTTCAGCAAAATTGCAATATAAAAGATGTAATTTTGAAGATAGTGAATCAAGGTTTGCAAACAATTTCTATGGAATCAGTTTCAATTCAAGTTGCAATCGTTTAATTAGTGTCCTCGTCCTGGCAAATAATTTTCAAAACAAACTACAATACTAATTTTCAGGATCTTTTCGGATCTTTTCAGGATAACCCACCCCAGGCCCAGATTCCGCAAAACTTGATTAAATGAGCTGAAATTTGGTATGGGTATGTTTTTGACCACGCTGAGTTCAAATATCGCAAAATTTTTCGATTTCGTGAAATTCGATTTTTTTCGATTCGTAAGGGGGGACCAAGGGGAACCGAAAAATGTTTTGTCTTCGATTTTGCTGAAAAGTTGTATTCAGGGGTTTTCGAGGTCGCAGAACACGAATCTGAAATCCGTTTTTCGATTCAGCTTTTAGTTTGCTCAATATAAGCTAAAGTTCTAAGGTTAAGATGTAAGCTTATATTGAGCTAACGAAAAGCTGAATCGAAAAACGAATTTCAGATTCGTGTTCTGCGACCTCGAAAACCCCTGAATACAACTTTTCAGCAAAATCGAAGACAAAAAAGTTTTCGGTTCCCCTTGGTCCCCCCTTACAAATCGAAAAAATCGAATTTCGCGAATTCGAAAAATTTTGCGATATTTGAACTCAGCGTGGTCGAAGACATACCCATACCAAATTTCAGCTCATTTGATCTAGTTTTGCGGAATCTGGGCCTGGGGTGGGTTATCCTGAAAAGTTCCATAAATGGTTGCCCTTAAAAAGATAGTTTGGATAAGAGACAATATTAGTAGTTTCAGCTAAGCCATGGGAACGGTAGCTTAAGTTCACCACTTGATGCCTAGCTGAAATCTATTGCACATTTCAAATTGAACCTATTCAGGGAATATCATCTTCGCTGATATATAATTTCAGTGAATTATGTACCAGTAGTGCATAAAAGGGGATAAGCTTAATAGTTAATATCATGTCGCTTCTGATCTGATCTGAACGCCAGTAATCGACGCTTCCGCGAGTTTGCTACCTTCGAAATGGGGACAAGCTTAACTTCTACGTTCTCCAAGTTCACCTGCCGAACTCAAAGCCCAAGAAATAAGTCTAAAATTGGTTGGTAAAAATTGGTCTTTGGTTCACTGAAGTCTCTAATCTGTGTATAGGGTTCTTAATTATCCCAACTGCCCTTTTAATAGCAACCATTTCTTGAATTATACGTTATTAAGACTTAATTTGCGGTTTATCAAAATTAACCTGGTTTATAAGTTATAAGACAAGTTTGGCAAAGATCTAATGCCACACCCAAGTTGCAAAGCAGTGATAAACTGTTTTGACTTAGGTATTGCAAACTTTATTTTCGAAGTCAATAGGTATGTATGTACTACCATAAAACCGTCTGCTTAATCGTAAATTCCTCGAACCGGACGCTTTGGCAGAAGCCAACTTTAAGGAATGAGTTTCAAAAATTTCCTTTGAAAACGGTAATAATTTGAAAGGTTTAAACCTCCAAAACTGAAGACGTTAAAATTAATTGCCCGTTTCAGTTAACTAGCAAAAAATGTTAAAAACAGCTGAGGAGGTTTTTTTTTGAAGCGGAAACCATCAAGCCAGTCTCTACACGAATAAGGTTAAAGCTAACATATGGTACATCCATATATGCCGTTAAAGCATTTTTTATGATTCTGAGGCAAATTTCCAAAACTGCTAAAACATTTAGCATTTAACTATTTCAGGCAATAAAGCTGCCCAACTAAAGGCCAATTACAATGCTTTAAGACAAATGGCTTAATTTAGTTCCTGTCCAAAAACATCTGCGAAAATAGACTTAATGTTTTCCAACTTTTGAACTAAAAACGATGCAAGCAATTAAGCAGTAACAACTGGTCGGTTTAAGTTTCAGTTAGGTAAAAATTTAAAAAAAACATGAAAACCTCCCAGCTTTGGATGTTTTTGTACAAACTCCCAAAGCGAGATTAAGGTGGTAAAGACAGAAAAATTGAAAAATCCACTCTAAAATTCTTGCATTCATCTCCAGGTCGGGCGGTCCTTGGTTCGATTTTCGGAGGACCCATTGGTTCATTTGGTGTATATCTTTTTTAGCCATTCAATCGAACCACTTCATTGAACCGGCTAATCTCAGTATTCAACAATGCGCACTTACACCACACCTCAAAATTTAAAATTTTTATTTTTCATGTTTTGCCTGCTTTTTGATACAGTCGTTAACACTAAAGGTTTAATATTTTAGGTTTACATTCTCGGAATTTAAGGCAACACGTCAGTATATATAGTTGGAAACTTAGAATCACTATCAAAACGCGCGTCAATGGACAACCAAAGCCATTAGCATGACATTAGCCCTACATGAAAGCACAATTGCGATCTGTCAGATGCAATTAAGATAGTCACTTGTGGCTTTTTGAGGGACCCTCATTAGAGCCTTATTTCAGTCCATTAACTAATCAACAAAGGGCCTAGGTTGAACCTAACTTAGTTGTGCTTAAGGGGAAGTAGAATCAGGTCTGAAAAATGGGAGTACTTTCCTGAATTAGGCTTTCGCTTAATAACATCATCAGATGGACGAATAAAGACTCATAAAGTTAGCCCTACGGGCAAACTAATGCTACTATAATTATACACTTGTGAGTTTGATTGTATCTAATTAATTCTAGATAACGAAAATATCATTAAACCTAAGCTGCCAAAGAGGAATTAAAATCCACCCAATCGAAAAATTTAAAAAGTCAGTCTTTCCCATCTTCTCTTATCCCAACTGTCCTTTTACGGGCAACCATTTCGTCGAATGTACTTTTGTCAAACTGAATATTCCTTATTTCTGTGAAGTTTAAAATACAGTCTGAAAGAAAAAACTTCTGTATCAGCCCCGGCATTAACTGGGGATTATATGCAGAATCACAGATTTTTAAATTTTACAATTGTCATTTTTAAATTTAAGAAATCTTCAGAGCTTGAAAGCTAAGGCTAATTAGGAAGGAAACTATTGGCGATATGAATGAATTTGTTTATGTAACTGGCTTTCGCCTTAGCGCTAATTTTGCTAACATTAGGTACAAGTCAGGTGGCAGCAGCCTAAAAGTAGTGCTATTAAAGCCAGGGTTGTACGAGAGGCACCTGTTGCTACTTTGACTGAAATGAAAAAATATTGCTACATTTGGCAAAAATGTTGTTTTTCAAAAGAAAATGATTTATACAAACAATGTCCGGGGTTGAATTACATTCTATGAAACTTTCGTGGTAGGTATAAAATCTGAAGCCGTGCTACAAAAACAGCTTTACTTGGAATAAATTCCTTCCCATTTGTATGGATATTAGAATGAATCTTATCAGATATCTTATTGTTTGTAAAATACAATGGAAATATTTGAATTTTGTGTGAACGGTTGAAATCAGGATTGAAAGATGATTCATAAAGAAAGAGTTTAGGCCGGGATCCAAACTGTGGGATTTCTGTACTGCACGATCGTATGTCTTAACCCATGACCCGATACATGACCATGAGATCATACATTATACTTCTACAAGTTGCAAATAAGCATAGACCAAGTTCGGCCGAAAAGAGTCCTTGAGAACTTTAAGTTTGTGATAAATGGCAAACTTTCCGCTGAATAGACCGCCCTTTAAGTGGTACTTAGTGGCTTGGAGTGACCAAAAAGCCTAACTCAAACGTGGACGGAAATAAGATATAGATAGATATGTCCTGTCCGCTCTGGAACTTAATTTAAGGCACACTTTTATCATTATTATGTGAATCTTGAGTAGCAATAATTAAAGTTTAAAGGCTACTTTCAAGGACACTTTTAGAGGACAATACATCTCTAGAAGTCTGGTACTAAGCGCTACCAGCGTCTTTAGGTCTTTAGGTACAATTCTGCAAAGATAAATTCCCCCTGTAAAAAAGAATAATGACCAATTTTCATGTCCTTTTGTGAGGGTTTGAATATTTTTCTTCAGAATTTACTGAAAGAAATATTTACTTTGACGGAGAAGAAAGCCACTAATGAAGTGTCGGTAGTCCAATTTGAGACCAAAAATGGCGAATAAATCAAATATTTGGACGTCTAGATTTTTCTACTCCTAATTTTAAAGACATGCTAGTTATTCGATTTTGATTACCTTTTTCGCAACTGATTTTATCATTTTCTAGCGCATAAAGATATATAGGAAAAATTAAGCAATAAAAATAAATTTCTTTTATTCTGCTGGCTCCAGATCCAGAGCAGAAAAATTAAGCTATCGGTTGCCACACACACATATATACTCCAAAAAGTTCAATATATTTCAGGTTATGCATACATACACGACTGCAGTAATTAGAAATTCCTATAACTTTACTTAACTTTTGAAACTTAGGCAAAAAATATCTGGGTAACAAAGCACATAATTCCATATCTTTAAGAACATGAAAAAACGCTGAGTAATCGGATATTAGAAAAGCCTTGAAATCCTATTTTCTGCTAAATCAAAAGAAAAGTCTCACGAATGGAAAAAAGTTCATCTGAAATTTCTTTGCTCAGCAAATTATGTATTCTATACCTAAGTTGGAAAAAGTATCAGCTTAAATGGAAAGCTTGGCTTAATGCACGGTTTGTCAGCTCAAACACAGAAGGGAAGCTAGAATTATAGATAAAAGAAGTCTTTAACTATTTATAGCTGTTTTCTGTAACGGGAAGAGATATCTACTACATATATGCATCTACTGCATTTCAAATAGGGAAATAATCTTTTAGCTATTCAATCAAAAGTTATTAGTTATTAATTATTAGTTAAAAAACAGTTATTTGCGGTTCGTGCGTCTGGGTTCTAGGGTGCTAGAAATTAAAATAAATAGATTAGTTACAAAAAGAAACCATATAGATAACGCTTCAAATGCTCAGCTCAGATTTGAATTTTCAAGAACCTCTGACTCTGAAAACCCGAAATACTTTCCAGAAACTTGTCTAGACCTGGATTCCGGGCAACAGTTTAATCCATTCGGATATAAGATTTTGGTCTTAATTCACGATTATTTGTTTTGGAGACATGGCAAAAAACCGCCTAACCTTTGATTCAAAACCCAATTACAATAACTTTTAAGATACCATTTCTGATTTCAAACATTTGTTCTAGATCCGAATACCAGTAACAAATTATTGGACCCTAGCCATGTCCGTTCGAATCCGGATTTCGGTAACCGGAACCGGAATTCGGAAGTATATATTATGTTAATCTGATTTGATGAAAACCCGGATTATGAGTTTTCACCGGTTGCCTGCACTCCTTAATCAAACTAAGAGTATCATCAACGCAATTAAATATTGTCATGAAGATATAATCAAAGGAATACTCCCAGCTCAGCTTAAAACACGCACTCAGCAGGAGATGAAATTAAGCATTAAATTTTCATGGTGCTTAGGATCACATTTTATGCTCATAGATTACATAATATAAATGCTCAATTTATGCATATATATACTATATAGTATACAGTGATACAGCACATAATGTATACTTTATGTATACGGTATGCTAAATATGTATATATGAATTTCACGGAATATATATTGACTCTCCCCGAGACCAACTATTCCGTTTCCCTTTTCAGGGGGAAGAGAATAAAGGTTGGAAGCTAAAACAAACTTTCCTTCTCTTTAGTTCCTTTCCATTTCTCTATTCTCATTCAATGGAATTGGGAGTAACATGTAAAATGCTGGATATATTCAAACTTTAGAAAATTCCTCTATAAAATTTACCTGAGCAAAAGTTATGCCGGAAAAAGTTTCCGTAAAAATTTTTACTGAGAAAAATTTAACCGTGTCTTTGACACAATTAAGCCAAAATCCAAGCGTTGATAGGGGATTCATAGTTTGAAAGGTTGAAAATTCAATTTTAAAGTTTAACAAAAAATTAAGAATGCTCACGATGAAACTGATAAAAGCCGGAATGATTCAAGTCACAATTTAACGAATTAATAGAAAACGTTTCTATTCATTTAATTCTGGAAGAACGTTTAGTGAACTGATTAAAGTGTACCTCTACTGTTTCAGTGCGCCAAAAAGTTAATTTAAGGTGGTAGTACTACTAGCGGGATTTCTTACGAAATTTTATTATGCATGAAAGAATCTTGACAAAATTTTTGGTGAACAAAGTTCGGTTGGCAGGCAATCTTAGCACAAAAGTTAGATGTCATAGAGCGCAAAATTGGCTAGCTACCACGATGCTGTAGCGGGGCAAGTACCTGATTCTACGTACAAGCACCGTTACCACACCCGAAGCCTGACGGATGCGGAGACCGTACACAAATAGACAACGAACCGACTACAGGAGACGGTCGGGACAGCCTCGCCAGATGTAAACCGGGTAGAAACCTGCCCTAAGTGAAGAGATGCCTCCTCACTCTCACTATTATAGGATTCGAACAGGACCTACCTACCTAGCAGGAGCTCAGTAGACTCACGCCTAATTAAATAAAGTAGCAACAGATTTAATAAAGAAGAACAACAATAATTATTATATAAAGAATAATAAAGACAGTTATGGGCCGGGCCCTCAGTTAAACAAAACAGTCACACAAATACAGTAACTTACAGTTAGATAGGCCGGACGGCCAACGTACCAGACTCTGCTCTGGGGAGAGCAGGGGCAAAATATACAATGGAAAGGGGACTAAAGTTATAGAGGAATAATAGGAGCGTTCACGTTGAAAGAAAGTACAAGACTGAAGGGGGGAAGCGAGTGTTGGGTTGAACCCTCCCACGAGCGCCCCCTAGTGAGAATTTGCCCCCCAATCACGTAGCTCCCCGTTTAGCGAGGGGGGAACCCACCCAATCCCAAACGTACACGTTGGGGGAGCTACGTGACTTGCAACATAAACCCAGCCCCTTTTTGATGATGATATACTAAGCCAGTCGGGTAGCTAGCCTAGAAATATCACCAACAACGGAAAGGTTGACCGTTCCAACCTTAATCCGTTACATCTCCCCAGGGCTCGCCATCCGAACTCCCGAGAGGATCACTGTTCAAAGGCGGACTGGTACGTGAGCCGAGCTCTCAATACAAGCATACATAGTACAGAGCAATTCTGCTACAAATACAAGTACTAGTACAACACAGACGATCTCTCAGACTGCAAGTCACACAGCTATACTAAATTATGCTATACTAGCCAAAATACGTATAAAAATGTAGTAGAAAAATACAAAAACAAGTGATTAAATACGGCATGTTAACAGTGGAATAAGCATATACTGGCTACTAATAAATGCCAATAACAATCACAAAGTAAAGCACAAAATGACCAAAATTATGCATATGTAAAAAATACACGTATTAATAGAACCGTAAGGTTATTTGGAATTAAGTAGCTAATATGAAAATACAGTGACTTTCCAAAAGTAACTCATGGGAAAGAGGAGTTACCCTCCTTTGGAATGTATAGTCAAACGAGTGTGTTAGTTATATTAAGATGACAAGAAAATAAAATGAACTTTCAAATAAAATATTAATAAATTTAAGTTAAACCATGCCAAGCTAAGGTTTATCAGGCCTTCGCTCGACAAGGCAAACAGCCTATGATAATTAATGATCATAATAATAAAGTTACTATAGAAAGACACACCGTTAGGGTGAGGTCCTAGGGGAATAAAAACACCACCCTCCCACGGTAAAAATTCGTATTTTCATATGATGATGCCATCACTGGGAATTTTTGACAAAATAAGGCAAACATGGCAGTTATAATAATGACACATGGATCGAATCCTCACAAAAATATTAAGCACTGGACATTAAATGAGCAATTATAATTGGCATAGAATAATACTATTGAAAACTTTGGTTAATATACGACATATTTATGTATTAACAGAAAAAACACAGAAAATACAGGTTCACAAAATAAGCTAATATATGAATACTGAAGAAAACAGGTTCGAGAATAACTAAACAAGAGACTACCAAGTTCGTAAGGAATAACATAGGAAAAAATAGGTTCAAACAACTAACTAGACAGAGAGATTTCAGATTCAAGGAAAATACGTACATACCTAAATTTACACAGTGCACATAGCAAGAGATAAGGCTCGTAAGTAAATACTTTCAAACAAAATTAACTAATACAAAATATATAATACGGAGATTACCAGTTCGTCAAAACTAAACAACACAGAAAATTCAAAATTGTAGATAAAATACAAAATAACATACTGTATATATGGAATGTAATAGAAGTGTCACTGTCACAAAAGTACTGGTAAAACAAAGACCTTATATAGCGGTCAGGATCATAGTGATCAAGAGGAGAATTCCAAAATCAACTTCTGACATCGGCCGAGCCGTCAGCATGGTGGGCGACATGAATCCGACCCAAGAGGATGCCAGAAGAAAAAAAAGTCATATCAGGAAAGGAATCTTTCCGTGGAGAAATAGTCAGAAATGATGGAGAACTCCAGATTCCGAAGCTTGAGGGTCGATTCCGACTCGCTCAATACTCCATCATAATAATGTCCGTGGCACGATGGTGGTCTTGGGGATGAGGTTCCAGAGGGTTCCACAGGGTCAGGGCAATGGATGGACTGAAAACGTTCTTCTCCTCGCCCGGAGGGGCACAGCCAATAATGTGGATGCCCTCCCTGTTGACGGGCATGTCAATGGGCTGATTCTTCAGGGCCAATGGTGGTTCCGTTCGGAAGAAGGGAGGCGCTGGCAGTCCCTTCTTGTAGCGCTCCGCGGCCACCGCGATGCGTTTGCGGACCACATCAAGGTAGGCCTCAAGCCGGGCCCCAGACAAGAGGATTCGGTCGAACCGATCTTCCCACAACTCATCGGGTCCAGCCTGCATGAACCAGAGACCCACCTCCGTATAGAGAGACCCCTGAATGTTATGTCCTGACCAATTGGTGGTGTTGAACAACCAATTGTACTTGCCGTCGCACAATAGGTCATTGGGCTTAAAACCCCGAGGAACCTTCACACCAATTCCCCACCAAGGGTCCGTGGAAGCCTTACAGTAGTAGCTCCCGATCGTTTGGACCAGGAACTCCTGCATATCAGGGCTATGATAGAAGACGTGAAAGATGATCAGCCGTTGAGTGAGCTGATCAGGACCTGACTGCCATCGCTGGAGGCGACAATCGGGCAGGGCGGCAATGGCCTGATCCGTGCTATGCTTGATAGCAAAGCCATCGCGACCGGGATTATCCCTCACAAGGTCCTTGACAACATCAGACTGGCAGTACCAGCCCTTACGACCCTGATAGAGGTGCTCCTTGGTGCCAACGTAATGATTTTCAAATTGTTCCACCGGCAGGTTGACGTACGGCTGATGTTTGAACATGAAGGAGAAGGCATACTCCGGTCCCAGATAGAAGTTGAGGAAGTAGCCTTCATCAACGTTCGCGATGCCCGCGACGTTGGGACGGTGGTATTCCAACATGGCCTTCTTGATGGTCATGCATCGGGTTCGCAAGCGACGGCTATGCATGCTACAGCAGTAGAATTCACGAAAATCGTGACGTCTGATCAGATGAGGGTACCGGAACAATTCCGGCACCAAAGCCGCCGTGGCCATGCAGTTGGCCCATCGAGCAGTGGACGAAATCCGGTTGACTGGAAAACCCTTGTAGATTTTCCCATAGCGGTCACGGTAGTCAGCGATCTGCCACCGTGAATGCCAGTTGGTCCGACCACCACTCGTCACCTTCTCGGGCGAAGCCTTCATGTGATTAGTCAATTGGGGATCGCGGTCCCACATCCTCTTCCAGATGATGTCCAAGAAATCATCCGGGAGTCGTTGGGTCTCGTGAATATGCGCCACCATCCACTTGAGGACCTCCTCACGGAACAGAGCTACCCAAGGGTGCAGATTCCGCTCGCTAGGGTCACCCGGAATGTTATGGGGGACCCACTGGAGATTATTGTCCCGCATATAAATGAGTGGATGATCTGGCCAACGGTCCAATTTGATGGCCGCGATCTCCGCCGGTGTCGGTTGTTCGATCTTGAATCGGTCGTAAATCGGGTCTTCCGTCCCGCGAGACACCTGTTTCGCGATGTCCTGATTGAGCATATCACAAAGGACGGTGACCAAATAGACCCGAAACGGTGGAAAATTGTCACGTGTATAGTTCGACGGATATTCAGGTGGCAGTTCCCGAATAGCCGAAGTTTTTCCGTCCGCTTTCTTGATGGTTTTCACCTGAGGGACACGATAAGCCGGCGATTTTGGTCGTGACCGACTCAACGTGTCAGCGGCGTGACGACGATCATGGTCATGACGAGAATCTTCACGTCGTTTGGTCGGATAGGCCGGAGGGCGACGGTCCTCGCGACGATCTTCGCGACGCTCGCGTTCATGATATTGGTCGGTCGAACGATTCCGTTCTTCCGAATAGCGATCTCGTGACGATTTCCGATGACGGTCGGACTCACGACGACGAGCCGACGGTGAACGGTCACGTGTTGACCGTCGGTCATGATGACGACTCGTTGACGGGTACCGACGATGGTCATCTCGGGACTCCGGTCGGCGATCACGAGATGTTCGTGACGCGGAACGGGAATCCCGACGACGAGATGCTGATCGTCGACGGTGACGGTCCGATGATCGTTCTCGACGGTGTGATCGCGAATGATCACGAGGTTCAATTGATGGTGGGGGACGCGATGTCTCCCGCCGAGGCGACCGCTGCGATCGTGATGTAGATGGTTTATCGTCCCGGCGACCGTGATAGACGGCCTCCCACCTGTCGTGGTCCGGAGAATCCCTGGGTGGTTCCTCCAGAGGGACGTAGGCCACCTGTCCAGGTGTTGACGATCGTTGAGGATGGCTTCGTGGAGTGGTTGAAGCCGTGATAGCGGTTGCAACGGATGAATCCGAGTCGGATCCGTAAGGGCGATGGCCACGGCCTCGTCCTGAACCAGTAATACCGCCGAAAAAGTTCGATTCGGACGCAGCCATTCCAGGTTTGGCCGCTTCCGCTCCAGCCAACGGGGTTTTGGGTGCAGACCGGGCGATGCCGCCACTAGATCCTCCCTGCGACGATTCAACACGACGAAGTTTCGTGCCGAACCGCGCCGCGGGGACCGAGGTGACCACCGGGGAGGGAGGGGTCGTCGTTCCCTGCAAAGACCGGATGACAGACGGCCCCATCAGCACATCACTGGTTGGACAGACCTGAGGGACCACAAAGTCAGATAGATCCAGGTGGGGCTTGGGTACGGCCGGCACTACGGATTCCCGTCTGCCAGGCCGCGAAGAAAGCCCATCATGCTCCCGCATGATCATAACCGGGTTAAGTCCCTGCAGCTCTGCCTGCTGCATCACCTCCATGAGTTCCGCCTTCTGCTCCTTGCTGAGGAACATGGAACCCATCACCTGTGAAAAGTTCGTGTCCCCGACAGTTAGAGAGTTCAAGGTATTGATGTAAGGCAGCACCCCATGGGCCATTGCACCACCTTCCCGTTTCCGATAAAGGATAACCAAGTCGGACCACCGCAAAGCAGGGCCCGAACCATCCACGGGGACCTCCCGGTAGATTTCCCAGAACACCGGTTGACCCTGACCAACCATCCTGAAGAAGGACTCAGGATCGTAACCAGGCATTTCAGGGTCCGCTGGGGGTCCCACCACATAAATATGGCGTTTCGGTTGAACCACGCCTATGGGAGAGTCTCTGTAAAGGGCGTTTAAAGTCAAGATGGATTCAGGGACCAGGACCTGGATATAGGGTTGAACCCTCACCACGGAGACATTCGTCGACGACTGGACTCCTGTCGAAGGGTCCGTCGACGTGGCCAGTTGGCTGGTGATCATGGGCTGCTCCAGCTTCCAGTGATACAGATCAGGGGAATAGGAAGACGGGCCCGTCACACCGCCAGGACGTTCCCCACAAGAGACCAAGAAGCGCTTGGCCTCCTGATAGGCGACATGAGGAATATCTCCATGTTGGGCCAGCACCTCGTCCACGGTCGTAGGAGCTCCACTCGACGATGGGGTTGAGCCCAACGTACGAGGAACTCGGATCCCTGCGGCCAGCGAAGCTAGTCGTGCTCGCTGTTCCTCAGTCATTGGTGGATACCAGCCAGGTTGGGTGGCTGGGTTGGCCATCGTGAGCCTGGGTGCACAGGCTTCTAGGAGGGTCGGCTGGAAAGTCCCCTGTTGACGTTGTGCGTCTTCTTCTGTGGGCGTACCAGGCCGAGCTCCAGCTTCTTCTGACGGCTGTTGCTCATCAGGCTGATATTCCGTCTCCGAATCAGATATATCCACCACTTCGTCGTCTTCCACGGTTGCCTTGGCCAGGCTCGCAGATTCCTGCTGCCGGGTAGACGACCTAGTCCGTCGCGGACTAGTAGTGACCGCCGTTTCAGCCGGCCGGGACGAACCCGCCGTCTGATATGTAGGCCGCTCCTCCAGATAGCGATGACCGCCCGAATATGTCACTGGAGGTTGCTCCTTCTTTCTAGGGTCACCAGTTCCCTCATGATAGTGAGTCAGTGGTGGCAGTTTCTTCGGCAAAGGAGGCAGTCTCGTCTCCTTCTCTCGTCGTTGAGCTGCCTTTCTGGCTTCCACCAGCGATTCTGGTTCATCAGCCATGGTCTGCTCATTCGGTGGTGTGGACGACCAGTCGGAACCGTCCGAAGGCCGATCGTCTGACCGAAGAAACCGATGGGCTGTCTCCGGTGGTAAATCCGTTGGAGTGTCATTTGGATCAGCGTGATGACGCCTACCTGCGACGGCCGCATACCAATTAAAGTCCAGGATATCATCCCGTCGTCGCAGAGTCAGATACTTCAGTTCATAAAAGTTGGTCAAAAGTTCCATCAAGGGCACCCAGGACACTTCCCGAAGCGGGTGAGCAGCATTGCCTCCTTCCGCCTCAGGAACGGACAATGACCAGGCGAAGCTTCCTTTAAGATACTTCACCGACGCACGTTTGATGGTCAACTTCTTCCGGAATTCCAATTGGCGGGTGTGATGAAGGTCCGATGACATATACCGAAGAGGCGTGAACATCTTCGACTGAACCAGTGGGCCGAGCCCTAGTTCTGCCTCCTTGTTTACCTTCACCCATAGATCAGGCGAGAAAGTGTACTGCGCACTGCTAAGATAGACGACCTGAATCCATTCGTCCAGGCGCAGAGCATTAGCCACCTTGACCAGGCAGGCATAGATGGCCAAGATGTCCGCCAATGCATATTTGGCTTCTTCCAAGGTCGGACAGACCGCACAACCCTTAAAGTTTTCCGGTTGAAGTCCCTTCGGAGAAGGCACGTCGCAATAGTTACAGATCTTATTCAGGGAGAAGTGGGTGTTGATGTAGCATTCCTTGGTCGTATCGGTGATGTTTTCCCAAGGGACCACAGGAACGCTAGGATCTAATTCTCGGCGCTTCTTGATGTAGGGCACCGATTGCGCGACGACCGCTCCCAGTTCTGCTGCGTAGACTTCCATTCCTGTGATGCCACAGAATTTGGCCAACCGCAGAAAATCAGCCGGTCCACCAGCAAATACCATATAGACTGGCTCAGGTGGGTGCAGGATGATCTTCAGGGCATAAAGAACCGCATAATAGTCCGATACGGTGACCAAAATCTCACTGACCATGATCATGAAGACCTTCGGATGTTTTGCTGGGACTGGGCCAGCAATTTGGATCATGGTTACCGTGGCATCCATTTTGTTGGCGAACTGAGTGTACGCACCACCTTCGATATCCATCGCAACGACGCCCGTTGCCTGATAGGTTTCGAGGATATCCGGAAGAGCATCAAAGAGACCCTTAAGGGTCCTGATCAACCGCAACGGCTGAAATTGGTCCGGTAAAGGCAATTGATCTGCACAGAACCGGTGATCCCTTTCCGGTTCCCTTGCTGTCGTGATGTCATTGATAGATTCTATCAGGACGGCATCCGGATGTGCGATATCAAAGTCCTTCTCCCGCCCCATGAGGACCGCTTTCAAATATTCATGATATGTAGCCACGCCATAAAGGTGTTCTTTGGCTTTATCCTGGAGGTCACCAGGAATGGCTTCAATGTCCTCACGGTTTGGCATTTCGTACGAGAGCGCGGTGACCTTCTCCGGTGGGGTCATGATAATTGGGTTTCGATCAAGGGGCAGGGAATGTTCGTGACCGTCCGCAACCATCGGGACACTTTGAATCACATCATCCATTCCAGCTGCCCGTCGTGGGACACCTAGCGATTCCGCTACGTCCGGTGACAGAACCTCCCGTTCCTCGTTAACCTCGTCGACCACCATGAGCTGGCCAGCTTTCAGCTGAGCATCAGCGACTTCGCCCATGGGGACGTTCTGCTGGGTGGTTGGGGTGCCTGTTGTTGGCACATCAGATTCCAAATCCACCACAGTAGGGGTAGCCGATGCCGGCCCCGCCGCCTGGTTCTTCGCCTTAGAACGAGTATCTCGTCGTGATGGTTTTTCGGGAGGCTCGTCCGTCTCGGTAGCAGATTTAACTGATTGAGTCCCACGCTGGTTCTTCTTGGAATTACCACGATTCCGTTTCTTCGATTTAGTAGAAGTTGACTGAGATGACTCAGCAACTGACGAAGCAGTGTCCAAAGATGCTAGAGACTGGCTACGCATCTTCTGCAGGACGACTTGGCGTTGGCTTTCCAGCAGTGCCATCTGCTTCTCAATATCCTTAAGTGACAATGTGGTCTCCTTTCCAGGGACCACTGGGGTAGTGTCTTGACTCACTCCAGGCGCGCTTATGGAGCAAGTAGAGGTTGGACTGTTCCTTCGTGATGTTACTCGATGCTTTTTCCCATTTGGAGCCGAACTACGAGTGTCCGAGTCCTCAGTGGTATCTCCACAGGCAGCAACTGCTGGGCGCTTGGTCCCCTGACTAGACGGATTGACAGGATTGGATTGATGTTCGGGCTTGCCAGTTGGGCTAGGGACCTGGCGTCCGTGGTCTGTTCGGTGGCCAGTCGTTGGGGCCGGGCAGCCCTGCGCTGCAGCCACCGCGTCCTTACCAGCAGAGACGGTCTCGTGAGCTGGCTCGACGGGGACCTCAGGCAAAGACTGAGGGTCCATCTGGCCGGCATTTGATGAACCCACAGGGGATGGGGTAGGCGCTTCAGGTTGGCCTCCCAGACGTGATGCCACGCTGGAAGGTCCAGGGCCCATCCGATTACTGTCCGAGGCGACCACGGCACTGTACAAGTCCGTGTCAATATTGGGGTCCAATTGTCCAAACAGATCCGATAAGGGATCCACCGAGGATTCTGACACCTCGTAAGTGTCCGACACGCAGCTGGGAACCACTGGCTGCTGTCCCATGGGGTGATCGGAGCCCAGGTCCTCGACCACCGATTGCGGCTCCCGTGCAGGCGGAAACTGCTGCAAATCCTCCGTGTCAGGCGCCGGACCTTGGGCCGAGCCCTCACCAAGCATGGGATCCCGTGCCAACTTCTGATTCCGCTTCCTGAACTGCTGGTGCATGGTGACTTTCTCCAGTTGTGCGCTCACAAAATACAGGAATAATTTGATCCAGTTGATAACTATACTACAACCAGCTGAAACAATAAGCAAAAAGGTGTAGGTTCAACATGCAACAAATAACCCAAAATTTTGCGGTAAGGGACCACCCACCCAGGAGAAGGGAAAATTTTGTATTGAGATAAAAATTAAATTAATTAGATTCTTAGGAAAAGTTTAAAAGTTCGGGGATTAATTAGAATTAAAATTGAAAGAACTCTTAGAGAATTGTTGAAAGAAGTAATGGATCAAAACCCTCCCAACAATTGAAAAATTAACCCCCACAAAAAGAAAACTTGACCCAAAAACACAGAACAAAAATTTTATCCCCCCAGTGAAGTTAGTGGTACGTTGGCGTGACCAGCCTACAGAGTGGGCGCCCAAGAGGGCCAGTGCACACACATACGTTATCCTTTATGAGTGTTATAAGGTAGCTAATCTTACAACAAACATACGTATATAACCAAACATACACTCCTTACTAACATCACCAGGTTACCATGTAAATTTCCCATGATGGTTTTAACCACAAGCATGTTGATTTGCATCCTGACCAACTTGGAGGTAGGATGCCCTACCCTTCTTGGACCTGACCAAGGCTTAATGTAACTGCTGAGTTGGAACCTTGACTGGCCGTTCATGATATGGTTTGATCTTCTCGATGTGAACCACATCCGGCTTGTCCTGTGTTCCAACTTTCTGGATCCGGAAATTGACTTCCGACATCTTCTCCATTATCCGGTAAGGACCTTCCCATTTTGGTCTCATCTTGGCACACATACCGGAAGGAGTTACTCCTGTAACTTTGCGCATTACCAGCATTCCGCGCTTGTAGTGGACCTCCTTGACCTTCTTATCAAAATTTCTTCTATTCTTCAGCGATGCCGCTTCCAACGACTCACGAGCAGCCTTCCAAGCTCGCTCCAACCTGAACAGATGGGATTGTGAGTAAGAATCATAATTCTCCACCACCTCATCATTTCTACCATCGAAGAAATGATCCAACGGCAACCGGATATCATGTCCGGTCATCAGGAAATGAGGCGTGTCACCCACTGAACTATGAACCGAGTTCCTATATGCGCAGAGCGCCCAGTTCACATAGTCATCCCAGTCCGTCTGGTATATGTCCGCATACTTCATGAAAATGGTCCGGAGAGTCTTGTTCATCCTCTCCACCACTCCATTAGCTTGCGGATGGTAAGCCGTTGTCCGCTGAAGTTTAGATCCACTAAGCTCGGACAGTTTGCTGAACAGCTTTGACATGAAATTTGGTCCACGGTCCGACAGCAAATGCACAGGAACTCCCCAACGAGCCACAAATCCATTGAAGTAGTAGTAGGCTGTCGTTTCTGCCTTCTCGTCGGGCATCGGAAATGCTTCCGCATACCTCGTAAAATGATCAATGACGACCAAAATACAGGTGTTGCCTCGCATTGTCCGGTTCTTCGTGCAATGCATCACATCCAGACTGACCAAATCCAGAGGTCTGTTGGCACGTACTTCATTCTGCAAGCCAGCTTGAGGCCTTGCTGGGCCTTTATTGAACTTGGCACATACCTTGCAAGTTCTGATGTAATCAGCGAGGTCCTGTGCCATGGTCGGCCAATAATACCTTGACACTAGACTCGCATAACATGCTTTATGGCTGCGATGACCGCCAACCATGAAGCTAGTGTGTACTTCTTCCATGATCACCTCTCGGTAATCGTAAGGCACAGCGATTGATTTGAAGGCATCGCCTCTTCTTCGGCCTCTCTCATCCACGTGCCAAACAAACAGGAGTCCATCCTGTAGGAAGAAGTACGGCCGGAGCTTCTGCAACAGTGCAGCATCTTGGTCATCATCCGGCAAGAATTTCCGTTCAATCAAGTCCACCATAGGCTTGAATTCCGGATCATTGCGCAGCGCGCGTTTCCACTCGGCGGAGGTGAGCACATCATCACCAATGGCGCAGATTTCCGGCGGGTACATGACCTCAGTCCCATCCATTTCCATTTCCGTAGGACGGTCATAGCCTGGAAGACGTGACAAAGCGTCCGGAACAACATTGTCACGGCCTGGTCGATAATCCACAATGAAATCGAACTCCTGCAGGCGCAAGGCAAATCTTGCCTGTCTTCCAGCTCCCAGCACTGATCTGTTGTTAAGGAGATCCTTAACTGCCATATGATCCGTTCTGATGATGAAGGCTCTTGTCGTCAGATAGTGGCGAAATTTCTGACATGCCCAAACCACTCCTGCTCCTTCGAGATCCGTGGCCGAATAATTCCTCTCGTACACCGTCAGTGTACGACTGGCATACGCCACTGGACGTGTCTTCACCGTCCATGCCTCGCCCGGTTTCTTCGGACTACGAGGAATCGACACAGGCTGTTCGAGGACCGCTCCCAAGCCATGATGGCTCGCATCCACCGACAAGATGAAAATCTTATCGAAATCCGGATACGCCAACACCGGAGCTTCGGTCAAAATCTTCTTCAAAGCGTCGAACGCCCGTTGTCTAGCTTCGGTCCACTCGAAGTCGGCATCCTTTTTGAGCAGTTCAATAAGTGGTGATGCCACCTTGGCAAAATTGGGCACAAACCTCCGATAGTATCCTGCCATTCCGAGGAACGCCTTAACGCCACGGCAGTCAGTAGGATTAGGCAGCTTGGCCACTGCAGCTACCTTGTCAGGATCCACTTCATAGCCATCCTGACTGATCATATGCCCTAAGAAAGGGACTTTCTTACGGATGAAGACACATTTCTTCAGTTTGATCCGCAGTCCATTATCACGCAGCTTCTGGAAAACGACCTTGAGCATTTTCAGATGCTCACTGAAGGATCGTGATGGAATCAGGACATCATCAATGTAGACAGGCAGTCCAGTGAGGACCTTTTCCATGATCCTCTGAAAAGTGGCTGGCGCATTGCACAGCCCAAAAGGCATGACGTTCATGTGGAACAGTCCCATGTGTGACACGAACGCTGTCTTTTCTCGATGCTCAGGATACACCTCGACCTGCCAATAACCAGCTGCTAAATCTATCGTGGAGAAGATTGCACTACCCTTGAGCTGGTCCATGATCTCATCAATCTTTGGCAGTGGGTAATTGTCCTTCTTGGTGATCTTATTCAGCCTGCGGTAATCAATTACCAGTCTGGTCGAACCATCCTTTTTTCCAACCAGAATGCAGGGAAAAGACCACGGACTTGTCGAGGGTTCACATACCCCTTCCTTAAGCATCGAGTTGATGTGCTTTTCGACCTCAGCCTTTTGCTTCGGGTTCATACGATAAGCACGGCTCTTCAGAGGTCCATCTTTGCCTGTATCAATCAGATGCTGATCGATTTTGGTCCGACCAGGATTCCCTGGCCGGGCCACCACGTCGTAGTATTCCAAAAGCATCTTCTTGAACTCTGCCTTGATGTCGTCCGAACAATCCATCTTATCAAAATCAACATTGGCCTCAATATCCTCCAGTTTTTCTTGCTCTGTAGGTTCAGGACGTGGCTCCCGATCCTCAGCAGAGTAGAAATGTCCACCAGTGGCCGTTTCCGAAGGCATTTCCCGATCCCTATCCGCATCAGGATCAGTTGACTGCTGGACCTCGGTTCTATGTTTGGGCTCCTGGACCGCATAAGTTACTGGTCGATTGGGTTGCCGAACCACGACTGTGTCATCCTGTTCCATAGATGGCTCCAATGGTAAATCCAACGGATAAAATCCAGGAAACATCCTGTGTAACTTGCTTACACTTTCACCCACCTGTTCCGCCCATAGCGAATAGGTGGCCGGATGCCCGAACCATCTATTGAGATTGTAATGGATGGTCTGCAAGTCGACCCCCGCCTCCATTACATAGGATGTTGGCCGTTCCGCCTCACGGACCTGGACTGCTGGACAGGCCTCTCCCATCACCGTTCCTTTTGGGAGGTCAACAATTCGGTCTCCTCCATTGTACACACGAATGTAGGTGACCTTTGGCGTCACAGTCAGGACACCAGCCTGTGGAAACACTCCGTGTGTTTCAATAGCTTCCGGGTCCGCTTCAAACAGCATGAACTGGCTCTTCGGTAAGGCTAAGCCCCCTGGCATCACCGCCTTCACCGGAACATCCTTTTCTCTACCAGGGAGCACTCTGACCCTTTCCCTGATACACAGGTTGACAGCTGCAGCCATAGGGATATTATACACGACCGATATCCCCTGCAGTTCAGCAGAATTCAGAAATAGCACTCTTCCATAGTAGTTGCCCATAAAACCACCACCAGGATGAATGCTGTAGCCCAAATCGTACAGGAAGTCATACCCTATTAGCATTTCCTGTTGTAACTCCGGAACCACATAGAACCTGTACGTCGTACTTTCCGCCATTTGACCTTGCGTCTGGCAAAACCTCAACGTCAGTTTGCATTGACCAAGGATCGTCAATGTATTGCCTTCTCCGGCTGCCGAAATGCTAGGCATCTCCGCTGCTGTCATAGGCGTCAATGCGTGATGCTTGACCCTATCATAGAACTCCTTTGAGATCAATGAGACAGAAGCGCCGGTGTCCACCAGACCCAGGGCAGTGACATCATTAATCCGGAAAAGGACATATGGCGAGTGCCGCAATGAGATGGAAGCCACAGAATTCGCAAAATAGACCGCTTCGCCCTCCATAACCTGTCGGACAGCTTCACGGATGCCCTTTTCGGCCGAGCCGTCATGGTCGACCTCGTCTCCGGGATGCCCCGAAGTCGAAGGACGGTCCGTGTCGTCTTCAGGTTCGGTGGCCTTTGACACCTTTTCAACCACATTGGCGGTGTCCTCCTGACGGAATTTCTTCATGAAGGCACTCAGAACCTCCTCGAAATCCTCCATGTTGTCAATGACCGTCTTCGCTGCTGCCTTCGTTTTGGGGGATTGTCGTTGAACAGCACCCTCCATTTTCCCCAGCTTTTCCTCTTCTTGGCTCCAGGCGTCCTGAGCTTTGGTCAGTCGGGACCAGTATGCCTCCAGCATATCCGCGTCCACTTTGGACAAATCCAACGGATCAAACCTATTGAACGTTGGAATGTCGTCTTGACCTTTAGTGGAGGTCCGGTTCGCGGACTTACGAGGAGTCTGCCAGGTATTCCCAACCGACCTCTGGAGCTTCAATTTCGGAATAGGTGGAGTTTCCCGGTTCGCATTCTCGGTTTTTCCAGCAGTAGCAGACGTCGTCGACGACGTAGGCTGATCACGGGGTTCGTCCCCGGGGCTCGTGCTAGAAACCCGGGTCGAACCCGATTTCGAAGCACGAGCATCCGGAGAACTAGGTTCCGGATTGCAATCCTTAGATGCAGCCTCCTGAAGTGACAAACCATCCTTGACCGTGATGGCTTGTGAGCCCACCGAATTCATGGGTGACTGTTCCGAATCTGATTCCTGACAAACAGACCCATCCTGAGACTTAGCTGCGCCCTTTTTCTTCTTTCCGTTCTTCTTAGGCTTTTTGGGCTTCCTCGGTTTCCGAGGTTCCTGAGATTCCTCAGGTTCGGGATGTTCCTGAGGCCTCAAAGGTTCCTGTTGTTGCCGCTGGGGCAAATGGAGTCTTCTGGGGAAGACCCCAACCGAATGGCGGTCAGGCTTCCTTCCATTATGCAAAACACAGGCCATATGGAAGCAGTTCGCTTCGGGGTATCCTTCAATGCATTTCCAACGTGGGGTATGCAATTCCTCATCTGACAAGTCACCAATCCATTGGTAACGCAACATATTTACATGGCCTGAATGACGAGGCTGGTTGGCTGGTCGGCACCCATGACCGACTCGAGATCCCTGAGATCCATCGTTCGGGAAATTGTGACCCCTGTGGTCGGGTGGCCTCCTAATCATGCTAGCATGACCGGCCTGCGGTTTTTTGGCGGGGGTCCGCTCCCCCATCATTCGTTTCCCGAATTGCCACCACCTCGCTGACCAGCATTGCTTCCACCACCACCACCTCCTCTTCTCTTGAACCCACCACCGCCGCGACCTGATGCCAGGAAGCGACCCGAACCGCGTGTTGCACCTCCACCGCCGGAAGGGCGTTTCACTTCAAATTGACCAGTGCCATCGTCCTTCTGCTTCAGCAGGCATCCGAAGAACCTGCTATTGACCATTCTGAGCCAAAGTGGGTCGTCACCCCAGAAGGTGATGTTCTTATTATACACCGGACAATGAGCCCACCTGTGACCAGGTTCCGAGCAGTAGGTACAACGATTGGACCTATCCTGAGCGGAAGATGCCTTCCCTGAACTTCCAGTGGCCGCCTGTTGCTCCACCAAGAAGCAGACTTCTTCCGGGTCCAAATCTTGCATGTTTGGGTCGTCCAATATCTCGCAGGCTGCGGCCACTTCATCGTCCCAGGTTTGATGGCCTGCTGTCATCGCCTGGTTCTGAACGATTGAGTTCCTGATGTCCTGAAGTTCTCGTTTCAGTTCTCGTACGTACGCAGGACATTCCTGTTGGTCAACGGGTTGAACCCTCTCACCATCACCAACGCTACATATGGTCTCCATGGGCTTTGACTGGGTGTCACCCTCCTCGACCGCCTCAAGAATACGCACGGCTCGCATGAAGATATCGTTGGGCTTACGGTGGTCCCAATTTTCAGCATCAGCGAACAAACTGGCCACTTTCGCTCGCAATGCCGGCATGAGTCCACGCGAAGCCCGTTCCACCACCTTCAGCTCCCGTTCCTTCAACGCGGCCGACGGGAAAGCTTTACAGGCGATGGACCTCAACTCATTGAGGTAATCCAGGCTGGATTCTGATGCGAGTTGCTTCCTTTCGAAGAATTCCCGAGCGTACTTGTCGGCCGATTTGGTGACCGGCTCATAAAGCTGATGAAGAATGGACACCAATTCATCATAGGTTCCCATGGTCTGACCCTCCAGGTCTTGCTTGACCGACTCGTCAAGCAGATACCACAACAATGGTCGTTTGAGGTCAAGCTCGGCCCCACTAGCCTCCCAAGTTGACTCAAACATCTTTAACCATGTTGATAATTTGATGGCTCCTTTTCGGCCCTTGAACCTGGAGATGGACTTGAACCATTTGGTGTAATCATTCAACATCTGAACTTGCTGAGGTGTCATTCTGATCATATTGACCGACCCACCCGACGATGACCGTCGTGATGGGGGACCAGTCGGTCGAACCGTCTGATCCTGTGATGGCTGGTGACTAGTTGATGGTTCCATTGGACTCGAATGACCAACTGGACTGGCTTCCGGAATTGATGACATCAAACTCCGACCACCAGCATGAACTCGATGACCGGCTCGTCCACCACGAACCGATGGCCGCAAGATATTTGGCCGTCTGGTCACCGGTGATGAAGTACGTGATGGTGTTGACCAAAGGTCCGGTCGCAATAGCTGGTTATTCACGACCGTCGTGTTCACAGTGATCACGACTGACCCTTCTGGACGCTGGGTCGAACCCATCTGTCCACTGTTAGTCCGTTGTGAGGCCTGCGGCACCATAACTTGTTGTTCCATTCCAGAGTTCGTTGCTACCGGGGTGATTCCACCCGTGGAGCTCCGTGATGGACTTGGCTGACGAATCGGTGAAGCCAAAGCCTGGGAACCAACATCATACGATGGGTCCCAAGACAGCCTATGCTGTGCTCCCGATTCCATTGCCCAATTGTTCAGTGCTGCCGTTCCCAGTGAGAATTCATGCTCCAGATCAATTCCTAGGTTCTGAAGCACTGACGTGACCAGGTCATTCAGAGGTGGCAATCCAGGCATCGCCGCAGTTCCCAGAGCCAAAAGATCATCATCAGATTCCGACAGAGACCGTTCATGAACCCGGGTCGAACCCAGGTCCATGCGCTCCCCTGGACCGACGACGGTCTGGTCCCCGGGACTCGACTCAGGACCCTGAGGAGAGTCCCTCTGGCCTAACCCAACCAAATTCCAGTCCAATGTCCTGATGGCTTCATCATGAAACCTCCGAGTCTGAGCGGTCGAACCGCCAGGCTGGTCGTCATTCAGTGATGCCATACTGGAGGCTGCTGTCACGAAGACAGGTTCTGATTCCAGACCTGCTTCAGGCAGTTCGGGCTCGGACAAGGTGGTCAAAGAACCAGAATTGGATGGGTCCAGAGATGGGGCACTGCTTTTCCGAGCAGTCCCAGATGCCCAGCCACTCTTCTTTCTTCTTAGTTCCGCCGTTGAAGCAGAACTGGACCGGGGGCGCATCCCTAGCGCCGGGTCCCGGTCAGTGAACGACCCAGCAGTCATTCTCGACGTAGACGGCAGACATCCCATACAGTCCACATGGGAGTCCCCACGGTGTCCAGTCACACTATACGGTTGGTGACGTAGTTCCTTCTCCTTCAAACGTTGACTAGTGCGCTTCTGATCCATAGAGTCGAACTCTCTTCTTGAATCTAAAAGTTCTTTTTCAAAACAATATTAGATACGACTCAAAAATTTTCCTAGGTACCCCAGAAAAATAACTTATATACGTATATAAAAG
This sequence comes from Trissonchulus latispiculum, assembly GCA_030248195.1. NCBI lineage: Eukaryota > Metazoa > Nematoda > Enoplea > Enoplida > Ironidae > Trissonchulus > Trissonchulus latispiculum. Next base: position 9,473 of record JASAND010015374.1, on the reverse strand, counting down.
TTTAGACAAAAATACAATATATATGATGGATACCGAGCAGATGCCTGCTATTTTTCTAGACCTGAAAAGAAAACAAGTACCAAAATTAACCTAAAAAAATGCGATTAGACAAGAGATCACAGGAACAAATAAAATTACAACAGTAAAATTATTTGTAGGATAGGTATGAACTTTGGAAAAGTTTCCTAGCTCAAATCCCGAAAAATAGCCCTAAATTAGCTCACCCCAAAAATAAATACTATATTTGAGCCTAAATTTGGGGGAACACAAGCACACAATTATATACGTATACAAAACAAACACACCCTAGAGAAAAAAAATTTTACGATTTTTGACCCTAGGAGAGGTTTACCTACCTAAGAAAAAAAATGGAGAAATTACGTGCGCAAAACGCGAGGAACTACGGGGGGAACCCCAACGAAATTAAACAAAAATTGACAAAAATTTGAAAAATTTTCCCGAAGGGGTTCAGGCAAGAAAAATCCCTGAGCTCCTGGCAGCCTAATGTAGCGGGGCAAGTACCTGATTCTACGTACAAGCACCGTTACCACACCCGAAGCCTGACGGATGCGGAGACCGTACACAAATAGACAACGAACCGACTACAGGAGACGGTCGGGACAGCCTCGCCAGATGTAAACCGGGTAGAAACCTGCCCTAAGTGAAGAGATGCCTCCTCACTCTCACTATTATTGGATTCGAACAGGACCTACCTACCTAGCAGGAGCTCAGTAGACTCACGCCTAATTAAATAAAGTAGCAACAGATTTAATAAAGAAGAACAACAATAATTATTATATAAAGAATAATAAAGACAGTTATGGGCCGGGCCCTCAGATAAACAAGCAGTCACACAAATACAATAACTTACAGTAGGATAGGCCGGACGGCCAACGTGCCAGACTCTGCTCTGGGAAGAGCAGGGGCAAAATATACATTGGAAAGGGGAGAGAAAGAACAGAGGAATATAGAGCGAGTGTTCACGATAGCAGAAAGTAACAAGACTGATCTGGCCTAGAACAAAGATTGAACGTTTGAGTCAATCCTAACTCAGGCAAACAGAACCATTCCTTTCAGATCTTGGTGAAAAGGGGAACCTAAATCTAGTTAGAGCACAAACGAGCAAATGCTGATTTAATTTTGAGGAAAACAGGAGCAGGCCAAAACTCACAGGGAACGAAAAGAGGAATTTTATGGGGTCACTCTGAGGTGTTGGATCTGAAAGTTGGATCAAACCCAAGACCTTATCAAATTATTAAATTTGGAAATTATGATATCCAAATTTCTTTGTGGCTAAATCTTACAACCAGAAAACTCATAGGACTGTAATGGAATTCATAAATTCTTAACGAAATGTTAAAGTGTTGGAGCTCACTTTTTTGTTATCAAAACCATGCGAAAGTGGGCCGTAAAAATGTAACAAAAGCGCAAACAACGAAGGACATCCTGGGCCAGTCATATCAAAATGGGGTTAAGCTTAACCAAGATTAGACTCCATTCTGGACTTAACCCTAAAATTTCGAGGTGTGGTTCAACCCTGGATGAACCCAGACCAATCAAACATGTTTGGGGTTTGGGTCATGCTAGTCGGGATTTTTAATTTGGGTTAACGCGTTTTCAGTCTTAGGCTGCAAGAAGAATCGAAATGGGTTAACCCTTTTTCATTTAAGCATAGGCTGCCGCTGTTTGCAACGAGCAAAATATGTACAGTTAACTGTGTATAACAAGCAAGAATTTTGTGTAAAATGAACCTGTTTTGACCATATTTGCGGTAAGTATAGACCTGCTGCGAGCATATAAATATTTTTATGTCTCTATATTAGGGTTCCTCATTGGAAAGGGCGAGGTTGCCGAAAGTACTTTGAGGCTCTTGCAAAATTTGCGAGGGGGCATGCACCGTAACGCAAACTAGGTGACTTAATGCGAAATTAAATAAAATGTGCAACCTTGTCAAAATTGCAACCAATTCTTAGATTTTGAGGAAGCAAAATTTGATCAAGGTCCATCTTTATTAGCAGAAGCAGAAAGAAGACTTCTATTTCTTGAGCTTCGACTTTTCGATATCTTTAACAAAACTCCTTTATTTTAATCATCCATTTTCTTTTCATCATCCATCCACTCCTCGCATTTTCTTTTCACAGTTGGCCTTTACATTTACAATGCTAGCGATTTAACAATAAGATAACCTTAAGTTCTCGCTGCAAAACTGGTTAGTTAATTAAACTATCCATTTCCAAATCGTGTTTGTAACAGTAAATACAGTTAGTACACAGTTTTTATACAAATTCGTATGGGAAGTGTGTAAGCATGTGCAAATCATACATCAAAACCGATTTTAGTAGACCTGCTGCGCCGAGGCGCAGCAGGAAAGAGGGATTTGGTATGTTTTCCGTGTACTGAGTCATTTCTTCATTTAGAAGCCCTATCTTCAACACAGGGCTAGCTTATGGATTTTTTGCTTTCGATGCAATATGCAAATTAGGTTTCAGACTATTTAAAACGTCTCAACGTGTGTCTTATCTGTCCGGGGACTCCTGCACAGTTCTATGCTTCCGAGCAAAATGGGCCAATGATACCAGTTTTCAGCAGCACTGCTTGGTTTCATGCACAATAATGCGTTCGATGCAAGCAAAATTTGTCAATCTATTGTCTATGCTGCATTGCCTTAAAACGGAGAGAAACTTCTTCATTAGTACCAGAATTTCAAGTACTGCTTTATGGAGGAGTGAAACCCAGCCAGCAAAGATTACAGCTCTGATGTAGTTATTTATATTTCTTGGAAATTTTAGTTTCAATTACACTGTCTGGCACTGACCATTGTAATTTGAAAATTTTCAGAAAAAATGTGTGAAATACATTAAAAATATTTCTAGGAACGTAATTAAATAAAGAAAAATTAACTTATTATTTATGGATTAGTTTGAGTATTGAATCAGAATGCTTGGTTTTCAGACAGAAACCGTATTGACTGACTGTTTAATTTTATTTAAAAATGAGATTCATTGGAAAATTAGCTTTTCGAAAAATTAGAAACATGCATTTCATTTATTATAATTTTTGTATCTCTAACTTGTATCTTTGTGTAATTTCCTCCAACTCCTTTGGGAGAAATAGCTAAATTTGGGTCATTTGTATTAAAATGTGTTTAAAGGTTGGTGAATTTTACAGAAGTTACCTGTCACAATAAAAATAAAAGAATTTTTCAGTTTGTAACTAAAACGTTCTAATTAAAGATGTCTTTTAAAATTACATTATGTATGAACTTAAATACTTCATGAAACGTAGAACTTAAAATTCTTTTAAAATTGAAGATCTTGAAATTCCAGATATTAAATCATTTTATTTGTGGTTATAAATTAATCAGAAATATTTTTCTGACTAATTTATCTTAAATCTTAATATCAATGAAATATTTTCACAAAGTCTTCCTTCAAACAAAATTTTGATGGAAATTTTAGGACAGCTTTTCTAAAAACTCCGATTTTTGGAAATCCCAAAATCTTGCCTCATTTTCAACGGGGTGCTCTCATTACAGCGACATGGCGATAGCGCGAAATGGCGAAGGCGCGACAAACGGTTATTACCGCGACATAGCAAAGGCGCGACTTAGCTAAAGCGCGACATCTCAGTTACGCGCATTACCGAAGGCGCGACAACACCATTAGACGTTAATTTAGCATTGCCTTTATTGATGGTTAATTTTCTATCGTCCTTTGACCAAGAGTACATAATGATATGTGTATGACAAGCGTCACACAAGCAGTGAAGGGCAAAACTATGCTATGCGCGCTAGCGGTTCACCCCCCATCACGAACTGCCCCTCTCTCACACAACCCCTAAATATGTAGGTACGTGGTCCAAACGCGGGTCGCTCGCTGCTTCTTGCATAATTACCGCTGAAACTAACAGGGGCCCAATTAGGGGGGGGGTTTAAGCGATTATGTTTAATACTTGTATGCAGAAAACATGCTAAGCGAGTGAGCGAACCCCTTTTTTGAACTGTGTACCCAGATAGGGGCGGTGTGAGGGGGTCAATTTGTGGTGGGTCAGCCGTTAGCGCGCATAGCATAGTTGCCCTTCACTGCATAGAGTGTGACGATTGTCATACTCTTAAGCCCGGTTCATACTTGACTCTGAGTCTCTGTCTCTTAGTCTCTGTCTCTATACGGTTCATATCTGTCTCTGTCTTTTTGTCCTTTTGTCTCTAAGCTGTCCTTAAGTGTCTCTAAGCGAAGTTGAACAATGCTCAACTTTTCTGCTTGTCCTTAAGAGACAGCCAATCAGAACATAGAATAATAATAATAATATCAAGTGAGCAGTCAGTTAAGTTAGATATTTTAAGGTAACTGCACATGTATCAAATTTTAAAGTCAGTTTTCAACATATATAAGTTTAGCTCTAAACGGAGCAGCAATATTAAGAAGATATTAGTCAATTTGAAAAAGTTTTTGTTCAGTTTTCATTAAATCCAGTGACCAATGGAATTTGAATTGGTTGTCAAATGACAGTGTCTCTGCCCTTTTGTCCTTCTAAGTATGAACGTCTTGTCTCTATCAGCTTAGAGACAAAAGGACAGAGACATAGAGACAAGGACATAAAGTCAGAACTCAGAGTATATAACTCATGAACCGGGCTTTATCATTATGTACTCTTGGTCAAAGGAAGATGGAAAATTAACCACCAATAAAGGTAATGCTAAATTAACGTCTAATGGTGTTGTTGCGCCTTCGCCATGTCGCTCTAGTATCCATACAACCTAGGGTCCACATAGATTTTTTCTGAAAATTTCAAACTTTAAATTTTGATACAAATGACCACAATTTGACTAGTTACCTCCAAAGGAGTTAGAGATCCAAAATTTAGGAATAAATTAAATGTTTCTTTCGATCTTCGGATCAATTAAACTCTGTCCCCCCCAGAACCCTAACTGAACTTTATCATCATCAGGAATAATTTAGTGTCAGATTGTGTTTTATTGAGCATGTGCATGTTCACAAAATTTAACTTAAAATGAATTCTATATTCTAAATTCTTTTCTTAGCTCAGTATATTCTTTCCAATATTAAAAGCTAATTTCTAAATTAATCTAATTTATAAACTTTTGTAAAATTCACCAACCTTTAAATACATTTTAATACAAATGACCCCAATTTAACTATTTCTCCCAAGGGAGTTGGAGGACAATAGTTAGAGATACAAAAATTATTTTAAATGAAATGTTTCTTTCTTATTTTTCGAAAAGCTGATTTTCAATGGAATCTCATCTGAAAAACCTTTAAATAAAATTAAAAGTCAGTCAATACGGTTTCTGTCTGAAAACCAAGTATTCTGATTCAATACTCAAACTAATCCATAATTAATAAGTTAATTTTTCTATATTTAATTACGTTCCTAAAAATATTTTAATGTATTCCACACATTTTTCTGAAAAATTTTAAATTACAACGGTCAGTGCCAGACAGTGTAATTGAAACTAAAATTTCCAAGAAATATAAATAACTACATCAGAACTGTAATCTTTGCTGGCTAGGTTTCACTCCTCCATAAAGCAGTACTTGAAATTCTGGTACTAATGAAGAAGTTTCTCTCCGTTTTAAAGCAATGCAGCATAGACAATAGACTGACAAATTTTGATTGCATCGAACTCATTATTGTGCACGAAACCAAGCAGTGCTGCTGAAAACTGGTATCATTGGCCCATTTTGCTCGGAAGCATAGAACTGTGCAGGAGTCCCCGGACACTTATCACAGTCTTCGACTGACAGCAGCCAAATTAGCTGCATATTTTTGGCGCCAGTGTTTCTTAGGAGTAACACAACGGCGCAGTTAGATTAGGGGGAGAAATGGCTTTGAGCTGATCTTTTCGCTTGACAACAGCAGTCAGCCAAAACTGAGGTATTGCTATCAGATAATGCAAAATTTATTGAAAATGTAGCTTCGAAACTGTCTCAATGACAAATCACAGACTTATCTTGTCTTCAGATACTGTTCTATTTGTAGTTCTGATCGAACTGGTGGAAAACGGAGAGCTGTAGCCTTAAAGATTGAGCACATAAAAAGAACCTTTTGGATATTGAATAGCTGGAGGAAAGAACACTAAAAAGAAATTCTGAGAAATGTAGTTTCTTTTTGTTATGCAGAAGGATGAGTGAGATGCTACAATTGAATTTTGTATCTTCACAGGTCTGCGAAGGAATAATGCTCCTTTTGGAGCCTACTTGTTAGTTTTAGGCTGATGATAGTAGTGGCTAAAAATAGTTGCTCGTTCGAAAGTGCTCACGTTAACACTAGTTAAAGACTTAACCCTCTTAGGTGAGAAACGCTAGCCGGTTTTATGTAACCATAATTTTCCAACCCGGGTTTCATGATAGGACCAAAATTGTGCAACAGACTGTCAGCGGTAACGGTCTTCCCAAAACGTAGACTTGCGCTGCATCTGCTACGATTCTTACCGTGAACTGCGAATATATATATATATATTGTTAAAACTAAAGAGGGGTGTAAAATCTTGAAGACTATAGTGCAAAACTTGTGTAAATCCGCGTTCGAGAGAAAGAAATGAAAATGTGCTTGTCCTACGCAGACAGACTGAATAATTGTTCACTGGATGGTAAGAAATGTTTCAAGTTTATCTAGCATAAAAATGCTTAAAATGAAGTTATAGAGTTTCGACAATTAGGAACCTTAGGTCAGAAACGTACCAGGGTAATTATACGTTTTGTAAATTTTATTGTTTAGATCAAAAAAAGTTTGGCAATTTCTGAAGCTGGCAAGTGCTCCTCAAGTGTATCCTACATACACCTATCCTGCTTACGCCTAACGTTTGATGTTTCCGCATAGAGATAACAAAACTCAAAATCTTAAGCCTGGTTCACACTGCTGTCTTATGTCTTATGTTTTTTGTCTTTTGTGTTATGTCGTATGTCTTATGTTTTATGTCTTAAGACAGAACCGTTCACACTGTTGTCTTATGTCTCTTGTCTTAAGTAGCACATTTGAATCTTTCAGCTAATCAACTTGACAATGGCTAGACTAAGCTGCAATGTGATTGGTTTATCTCATAAGACATAAGACAAAAGTTGAGCCTGGCCCAAGTCTGTCTTAAGACAAAAAGACATAAGACATACGACATAAAACATCAGTGTGAACGCTTTAAGACACAAGACATAAGACAAAAGACATAAGACATAAGACACCAGTGTGAACCAGTGTCCGGGGAATTTTTTGTCATCTTAATTTTCTAATTTCTATTGTTTAGATAATAGAAAATTTTATTTAATTTCTATGTTCTTATATTCTAAATATTAGATTTTAGAAAATCAAGCATTAGGCTTTTAAAATTCGAAGTTTAGGTTTTAGAATTTAGAATTTTAGACTTTGGGAATTTTTTTAAAATTTGTTTCTAAAATCTAATTTCTAAAATTTAAAAGCAAAAATCCTAATTTCTAAAGTCAAAGCATTCAAATGTGCGTATTTTGGCATTGCGCATACTTTAATCAACTGGAAACAGACCCCGAATTGCAGTTTGGTTGTCCGTTGCGCCAGCAGTGCAGGTCTAGCTTAGGATCAAATTCATACATACATGTGCTTGAGGGGGGGTTTGGGGGGGGGGGGGTGTCACCCCTCACTGGGAACCCTGGACACCCCCCCCCCCCCCCCGAGGGTCCCTCACCCTCGCCAGAATCCGGATTTTTCCGGTTTTTTGGGCAGCTCACCCCCCCCCAGAACTTCCCCTCCTGCACATGTCTGAATTCATACATGAGAACGCTTTAAGAGGCAGATTTCCTGATTTTTTTATTCCGGTAGGGGCCCATAAATGTGATTAATGGATTAGTGATTACTGATTGTTTGATTAGTGTAGCTGTATTTCGAGAAAAGCTTTTGGTGCAGTCCGCATTTTATGGTACTATAATGACTGTTGAACTGCTTTATCCAAAAATTATGAAGTATTTAATTTATCTTCACTGACAGATTCAGTCAAAGAAAAATTTTGAACGCAGTCGTAATTTATTTACTTTTTGCACTGGCATAATTCCAATTAAAGTTGTTATTAAAGGCATAATTCCATGTTGTAACAATTAAGACGTGATTAGATTAGAACGCTCAAAAACATATGACTTCAGAATGACATAAATTATTGTTGTAGCTCATTTGTACATAGCTTTGACTATCGTCGAAAAACTACTACAGCAATCAACTAATTACTTTTATGCAACGGGCACCAGCCGGAATAAAAAACAGGAAATCTGCCTACTTAAAGCGTTCTCATGTATGAATTCAGACATGTGCAGGAGGAGAAGTTCTGGGGAGGTGAGCTGCCCAAAGAGCCGGAAAAATCCGGATTCTGGGGGGGGTGAGGACTCCTCGGGGAGTGAGGTCAAGGTCTGGGGGGGTGTATGTATGAATTTGATCTTAAGGGGGAGTCGCGATTTTTTTCGATAGCATCTCGATTTTTCTCATTTTCACATATTTTGTAGTCCCCATGGGTCCGCAAAACAAGACAAGTGCGTTTGTTGCAAAACTTTTCCTATCATTCACAATAACACCTCCAAAGGTGGCCCCCGACATGTGTTAAACATAGGAAAATGAAAAAAGTTTGGAAAATTCTTCTGCTACCAAAAGTTTTGAGCAGCTGTGTGCGCGCAAATTGGTTACTACTCGCCCTAAGCATATTTTGGACCGAGGTAAAGTGCTAATATCTATACGAGGGTTATTTTCCGCAAGGTCGCTGATTTTATACGAATTTTCAAAAAGTCGGAGAAGTCGATGTTTGCTCCAAAATCGCTCTCCACAAATGTGTAGGTCAGTGATTGACGAGTTGTCTTGTCCTGAGCTAACTTTTGGTGTAGAAACTATCGCGTTTGAGATATTAGCACAGTATATTATTTTTTCTGTAGGCAACATATAATCCAATCCCTATTTGGCCTTTTCAGTAGCTCGCAGTTTTGGTAGCAGAACTTTCATTTTTCCTCAAAAATCGTCGTTTTTCGAAAATTTCATGTTTGCTGCTTCATAATTCAGTCAAATCTTCAGGTATCTCAATAAAATTTGGCATGCTAATAAACTGGCATAAAACCTACGCCTATGTGAAGTTTCATGCCAATAGCCTATGTTTCCCTCTGGTGACATACTACGACAGCATTTCAGACACCTATGAGCAAATGTCAAATTTTCAACTTTTTCAAATATAGCCATATTTTATATCAAATTGAAGCTCTCGATGTCCTGAACATTTTATCTTCTTGCACCAAGTCTCTATAAAGCAACATGAAAAAGTTACAGCGAGTAAAAGTTTGAAGCAAATGACAGTCAAAATAAGCTTTACCAAATCGTCCAATCGCCGTGTCTCGCTCGGTGCTTAGCTTGCCACTGTAATTTATGCGGTAATAAACACCTACAGGTAAAGGCTTTAAATTGATGTATTTGTCAAATGCCACAGTCTCTTGTCATTTTGCTTGTACGCGACTTCGAAG